>JZLH01S0354907.1:60487-71452 GCA_001188425.1 Eucidaris tribuloides
TCATTATTGCCTGTATATAAGTCCTAATATATCTTTATTGAATGATGAGGTTTAGCAGGGGTGTTTTCTTCAGTCCCAACTGATTTATTTCAAATTGATTTAAAATTCTAGAAGTTTTTTATACAAAATAATTGTCCCTAGCTTACTCGAAACTCTCTTGATTTTATCCGATGTAGGGGAGATGCAATAATCATTAAGAGCATGTGTATGAACCAGCACTGAAAACCAGCAGTTCTTCTTCACAGTTAAAAATGCATATTTGTATGTCCATATCCTTTGACAGGCACTTTCCCCAAAATCAAGAAAAGGGCAAATTTCATGTGTGTCACTCAACATCTGTTTTCAGAATGGTATTAAAAGGCAAGGCAAAAGTAATAGTAATTATAGTAAATGTACCAACTGACTTAAACAAAGTTTCCACATTGCTACCAAAAGCACTACCAGAAACTGGTATCATTTTTGTAAAAGTGAAATGTCAATTGAAATATAATTGACATGTTGCACACCACACTGTAAGACCATCAGCTGTCATTAAGGCAATATGGAATATGCCAGAACAATGAGCAACACCAAGACATGCAAGTAAAGACCTTGTGGGAAGAAACAAATCAGGCAACAAATGTTGAACTGTGGCAAAGCCTCACCGAGGAGGCACCATTATGTCAAAACAGCACTATTGAAGAAACCCTTGATACCAGTAGTCAACCTACCAAGACAGAGTCAATCAATACAACAAATATAGAGGACGATTCAGATGAAGAAGACCATCCTGTACCCAGTGTCAACATTTGCACATTTGGCATTTATGACCATTGCTATTTGCTAAGAAGTTGATCTGACTTGCCTACCTCCCAGACTGAGTCCGAGGTCATCTTCACTGTTGCACCAGGGAATATAAGATTAGTTAACAATATATAACAAGTAGTTTATTGCATCTTGATAATCAGAGTCGGTACAGTAGTGCAGAAACCCCTTAAAGTTGGCAAAAAAAAAAATCGCTCCTGAGAAACTGTAGCCCTGGAAAGTGGAAAAAGAGCCCTGGAAAATCAAAAAGTAGCCCCCGAAAATTTTCAGTGAGTGGAAAAAAGAGCCCTGGAAACAAAAAACATATATTTTTTCCCCCTGATACCTGCCTACAATGATCAGAGAGGTCAGGATTAGAATACAGTGTCGCACCAGGGGATGGACAAAGTACCAATCAGTAGGCTATATCTCATGATGAACAACATAAAGAATTAGCATTCTTAAAAACAATATCCAAAATGCAGATTTGGCTTCAATCAAGTTACAAAAGTCAAGATATCAATGCTCGGTTGTTGTGAAACTCATTTTGACCACTCCACATCATATCTTTTCTATGCCCAATATGCGACAGAGGTAGAGCTGATAAGTAAAAACATAAAAATTTGGTTAAAAAAGAAAAAAAAACACCCCTGGAAGTACGTGCTCCTATGGTGCAAGTTGTGCTGAACAATGACTCAAGTGATAAAGTTAATCAGCTATGATAATGGCTACAGAATTCTGAGAAACGTCAGAGGATCCCCATGTGTTAGAATGACTGTTAAGACAGGTGACAGTATGGATCAGCCTCATTGCAAAAGGAAGTCTTCTCGGACCCTTCTTCTTTGAACAGACAGTGAATGAGGAGCACTATCTACCAATGATAGATGATCAGATTGTCCCTACTGTCACAATGTTAATAGTTTTACTTCCCCTTTCACTTAATTTGCATAGTTTTACATACTTAGCTTAGTGCATAGTATAGATAGTTTGAACAGGTGATGTTATTGTGTGTGAAGGGTGAGGTTGAATGTAGGTAGAAGACTGTGTGGAAATTCTGGCAGAATACATCCAGATTTGGTGAGAGTAGGTTGTACTTGACTTGTACTCAACTAAACTCGATACGAGGTGCTATTGTTCTATATCTTTTGTTAATATACTTTAAAAGAATAATTACAGAGAGTTATACAATATAAGAATAAAATACACTAGATTCTGTGAGTTTTGATGATTTGGAATTGAAATTTATAAACTCAAGAAAAGTTAATAAAAGGTATAAATTAATGGTATTTCAAGTGTACAAAGGTGTTGTATTGTCGTCGTGCAAAAACATTCTATATCCGGGACCAAACTTAGTGTCATCCTGGTAGTTGACGGTACCACTGAATCAGATGGCACGTTTGAGGTGTCAGAGAAATGGTCCTTTCAGGTGCCTTCAGACCAGATTTGTCCATCTCGAAGCCCAGTTTGATCAAAAGGTGGATACAGAAGCATTTCAAGAAGCAGAATTATGGGGCCCCTACTCACACGGGTAGGATTGTGATGACCAGGCTGAGAAAACAATGAGGACTCTTTAATCTCAAATAAGTCTGCAAAAACTGATGTTGAATCTTCATTTGAATCCATTGTAAATTACTGGACAAAAATCAGAGTATCAAAATTAATTCGCATAAGCCTACAATGAGGTTAACAGGAAAACCAAGGCATCATCTAAAGAAGAGAACAGTTTTTGTAAAGAACTTTAAAAAATGTAATTATCAGAAGATGGACATCCCATTTTCAAGGACAGTTTCACTAAATTGACTGATCATTTTTTCATGTCCAATAAATATGAAACGCAACCTGAATAAATGACACCGTTTATAATTCCTCATACATTTTTCTATCTGTAAAGTTATCAAATTTTAAGCACAAATCGTCATTTATTCACAATGCATATGAAATTCATTTCATTTCTTTCAATTCAGATGATCATACACGTTCACAAATTTTGAAGAAATAAAGGTAAGGAATGACATTGCAATTAAGCAATACAAAGAAGGAGAACCCTGGCTTTGCAAGCTCTTGAATGTCTCTTTTGGTGACATTCCATTCAATTTTTTTCAGGAACGTATGATATGTGGGACTTTAAGAATGGAAAGTAAACAGTAACGGAAAATCAAATTGAATGTGCACACAGAATCAAGATGGTGGAAAGTTCATTATGGAAACTATGGTAGCCAATAAAGCACTAATTTTGCATGATACGTAATGTTCTGTTTGCGTAATTTTAATTGTACAATTTAGGCGTCAGAGAAACTGTCCTTTCAGGCACCTTCGGTGGGCACAAGATGGTGTCACTACTCACATTGTAAGATTTGTGATGACCTGGCTGAGAGAACTCTGAGAATTCTTAACTTTCCAAATATTCTGCAAAAATTGATGTTGAATCTTCATTTGCTTCCATTGTAAATTACTGGACAAAAATCAGAGTAAATACATTTACAAATGCCTACAATTTGGTTGACAGGAAAACCAAGAACACATCATCTAAAGGACACTAAAAGAGACGAGTCTTTGTAAAGAACTTAAAAGAAAGTAATTATCAAAAGACGGACACCTATGATACCATTTATCAACAACGGTTTCACGAAATTGACTTATCATTTTTTCATGTGCAATAAATATGAAATGCAAACTGAATAAATGACAATTAGTTCCTCACAAAATTGGTCCAAGTGAATAAATGTTTCCATCAGTAAAGTTATAACATTTTATGCACATATCGTGATTTATTCACAATGCATACAAAATCTATTTCATTTCTTTCATTTCAGATGGACCATACACGCTCACGAGGACATGTAAAGGTAAGGGGTAATATTGCCATACGCCCACCACCAAAGTAATACAAGAGAGGAGAGCAATGGCATGCAAGCTCTTGAATGTGTCGTTTGGTGACATTCCATTCAATTTTTTTTTGCAGGAATGTATGATACATGTATGTGGAACTTAGAAGTTTTTAGGAATGGAAAGTAAACAGTAACGGAAAGTCAAATTGAATGTGCACACAGAATCAAGATGGTGAAAGTTCATTATGGAAACTATCGTAACCAATAAAGCACTGTAATGTTCTGTTCGTGTAATTCTAATTGTACGGTTTAGGCGTCAGAGAAACTGTGTCCTTTCAGGCACCTTCGGTGGGCACAAGATGGTGTCACTGCTCACATTGTAAGATTTGTGATGACCTGGCTGAGAGAACTCTGAGAACTCTTAACTTTCAAAATATTCTGCAAAAGCTGATGTTGAATCTTCATTTGCTTCCATTTTAAATCACTGAACAAAAATCAGAATAAATGCCTACAATTTGATTAATAAGAAAACCACGAACGTATCATGTAAAGGAGACTGGAAGAGATGAGTCTTTGTAAAGAACAAAAGAAATTATCAAAAGATGGACATCCCATTTTTCGAGAATGATTCACTAAAATGACTGAGCATTTTTTCATGTGCAATAAATATGAAATGCAAACTGAATAAATGACATTGTTAGTTCCCCACAAAAGTGGAACAAATATACCTTGTATACATGTTTCCATCAGTAAAGTTAACATAAAATTTTAAGCACATATGATTTATTCACAATGCATACAGAATTCATTTCATTTCTTTCAATTCACATGCACAATACAAGCTCACCACAAGTTCAGAAAATAAAGGTAAGAGAGAATATAACCATACGCCCACCACCAAAGCAGGAGAGGAGAGCCATGGATTTGCAAGCTCTTGAATGCCTTTTTGGTGACACTCCATTGATTCAATTTTTTGGCAGGATTGTATGATGATATGTGGGACCTAGAAGTTTTTAGGAATGGAAAGTACACTGTAAAGGAAAGTCAAATTGAATGTGTGCTACATTGGGATGAGAGACAGCCCATGCCAACAGGTCTTATGCCGGATCTCAGGTGCCTGCAGGATGAACGAGATCAGTTTGAAAGATGTGTGGAATAATTTGTTTTCTATCGCTGTATTTTTAGAGCAATTTCTGGCAAAATATGATTTTTCATCAGGAGACTAGGGATACAGAGTGAATGCCACGCACAACCAGGGCACACTGGTGACATCATTGCTGTGGAACTCAGCACGGGGTTCTAGTGTCAGCTAAATATGCTGATTGATTGTTAAACATGAATATGGAAGCTTAGTGTTACGGTCATGAAATAGATTGCACATGTTCACGATTTGTGAACGGGCTGAATTGAGCCCCATGTTTCCTCTCGCTCCCATGTTCTTCAGCCCTCTGCCCTGAATGTCAAGACCCTGGAGGGCATCTTTTGTTCTTAATAATGATTGACTTGGGAAGAGCATCATCATGAGAGGTAGATTTTGGATTTTGGCTTAGAACTTGGAGTAAGACGCTAGTCTGGATCGAGTAATAGTTTTAGCTAGTGTTGTTAAGCCGCAGAGAACAGTTACTTATACAGTATTTCGGAGTCGTAAAATAGAGACAAGTGTTCTTATGTTGAACTTATATTATTCTTGAAGTGCTGCAGTTACGTTGGGACTGCTGGTTTATTATCAATAAACTGTGTTAAACTCATTTTTATACCTGAACTATTTCTTCATTCCGTGTGTTCATCTTCTGCTTTTCTACTTTGGACAATCAATCACCATTCACCTGCTTATCATAAAAACCCAGATCGCACAACACATTGACATTTCATCGCAAATTAGACACCAAACACTACAACAACAAACCCTTGCGCGTCACTTTAGTTTAGTTTCCCAAACACTATCTAAAAGGCCCCTCTCCAAATAGATACTTAAATTTGGGTAGCTGTAGTAGTAATATCTGTAGGTAGAGGTATTTAGATTGCCGAGTGTGAATTGATATGGTGTGCCAGCATGGGAGAGCCGAGCAAAGGGTAACTGGACTTTTGGCGTGCTCCATTCAAATAAAAAATTCAGATTTACACTACACGGTAAAAGGTTACAATTATCACCATGACCAGCCGAAATGAGACTTCAATTTAAGAAAACAAAACTATAACAAAAATTGACCAAAAGGGAGAGAAAATGAGCCTCACTTGGAAGCAACTGTAATGGGCGTGGCAGCTGACTGCAGCTCACCAGACCCTGCAGTCCGATCCAAGGACCGCAGAAACCCTGGCAAACTCCAACATGCCCGATCTACTAGCCCAACTAGCCCTGCTGGGCCATCCACGCGTGAACTAGCTATTATGATTGGAGAGCTGAAGGGAGCCATGTCAGAAACTATTTCTGAAGCAATTGCCAGCCATTCCAAGCAGGTGAACAACGAAATACACAGAGTTATTGCAGAGCTTAGTAAATTTCAAAATGACCTGGTGGAAATAAAGAGAACCAAAAATGAGTTAGAAACCAGCCTGGCTGACACCTCACAAAGGGTTGAGAATGTTGAAATCAATGATTCTACCTAGAATGAGTGCAAGAGGGTGAAGAATGTCATCAGCTGTTATGGTAGACACTTAAAGGAAAGTGATGTATACAATGATTTCAAGTTCTGCAAAGAGCACATAGATGGATAGAAGGATAGGTACCTTGATCATCACAAAGTGTACAAGGAGGGAGTGTCATCACTGCTCAAAAATTTTCCAACTTCAACAAGAGAATTTATGGATTGACTCCGTTCTTTCCCTTTGCTTCACCCAAGCACCGATCTCACTAGATATTTTTTGTCCTTCAAAAAGACATTGGTAGCTGACTTGGTCCACTGACCTTTCCGAGGATGGTGCACCAATCACACAGGACTTAAATGACACTGGATGAAAGATCAGGCTAGGTGTAGGTGAGCCTAGCTGCATCCCAAACAATAATGTGCATCATTGTTGAAAATATATTGAAATATTGGAATCTGTGGAACACAATCAGACTTGAAACTTTACCCAATGAGCAATAGCAGCAAATTTGTCTGTGTCATCATGAAATAAGACTTACTGGAAAAATGCTGTCTCTGCTAAGATGACAAAAATTAAGATCACAAATATTTAAAGTGGCCAAAAACAAGCTCTGCAAATGTGATATACTTTTCAGGTAGCTGAATGACTATTTCACAGCTCATCTTTACCATTTTTTTTTTCTTTTAGCTCTTATTGATGCCCAAATTTTATTCATATTGATATAGATTAATGAGAAACTGTTGACGTTAAAATTAAAAGTTTCCACTCTGGCTTGCTCATCATGAACTTTCTTTATCCTTCACAACTGCCCATCCACTAGAGAAGATCTCTTGTAATAAGCAAGTCTACAAAGAGTTTTGCATTATAACCGTTCATTCATCCCTATTTCCTAATGTGCGTGTTCAAAAATAAACAAGACACTATTCACTTGAGTTGTGAGTGGTCCTGCTTATTAACACCTCTTGGAGAACTTTGAATGAGTGAAACATTTTTGGCCAAAAATTACGTAGATAACATTTTTCTTCCATTGCAGGAGCCGAGGACTACAAGCATAACATAGATGTGACTCAGCTTGATGAAGTTGAACAACAATATTGCAAGTCAATGGGAGTAAATGGTTGTTCTGAGGAAATGGAAGTGGTGGCACAAGCATATATGCAGGAACATGATGTAAACATGCCAACAACATGCTATGATGCACTAGTCTTGTATGGTAATCTTTTACACGTATTCAAGGAAGTGTGATTAACAGATCCACTGAAGAACCTGGAATTCCAAACAGTGCCAGCAGAAGAAAAAAAAATCTTGAAGGATTTGCACAGAAAGTTGAGGTCGATTGCATTTCAGTATAATTGGCTAATTTCAGCCACTCACATGATGCATTCAGCTTTATCATATACCCCATTTTTTATGACTTCGCATCAAAGTTGCCGAAGATGTTATGTTTCATGTGTTCCATCCATATGCCCATCCATCAATTAGTGGTTCACATTACCGCAGTAACTTATGAACAGCTCACTGGAATTTGATGTAACTAGGACCAACAACATTATTTAGCCCCCCCCGGGCCAGATAGGGTTAAGTCAAACTCTACCTCGCTTACAATATACTCATCCCTCATTCAGTGAGAAACACTTGTTTAAAACACCATTGTATGTAAAACAATCTGGCAGATATTTGCAGTTAGCTGACTTAAGGCTAAGGATGGCTGAGGTAACAAAGACTCTTGAATATGAAAGACAATTAGTTGAGTGAATAAACATATACGTGTATTCCTAAGTGTACTCGCTGTACCGATATTACTAATAAAAAAGGGAACAAGACAGGCACAGTACTGGCTGCTATTGATGGCATAACATGTAGCTTGTGTATTTTCATGTTTAAACAGAAATATTTGTGTGAAAAGAGCTACTACTAATTAACTACACTAATACAACAAACAAGTATGCTTCAAGTTTTGACACATCTACTGAAATAACTGTCAGTTCCTGAATATGATGACACAAATGGTGTACAAGTTATTTTTTCATACAATAATTTCCTTGTATAAAGACAAACATGCTAACAAGGACAAAACATTTTTACAATGATGAATACAAGTAATGAGAAATGTTTGCCAGGATAAATACAAGTAATATCTGAGTAATCAATTTTCACAATTAAGAACTATGTGATTAGTAAACCATGCACAAGTCTCACTTGATTTTGCAATCAATGAAACATGCAATATGACCTTCTGACCTAGATGACCTTTGAACTCTCCATCTATCAACAAAACATGTGGCATTACCCATTGATCATTTCTTCCAAATTTGAACAAAATTGATGCAGAAATACATTATTTGACCTTTTGATTCCTAGATGACCTTTGACCTCTCCATTCTTATCAACAAACATGTGGTATTACACTCTGATCATGTGTCACAAGTTTGAACACAATTGATGCACCTAAAAAGAAATGAGCTAAAGTTAACTTTTGACCCCTACAGAATTTGAACTCAATTGCAGCACACATGCCTGCATACATGCAAGAAATGACATTGAGATACCTTCAAGTAAAAGGACTGATTCGGAGAGAAAACTTCGAAATTATTGCAGTACTTGGCAACAATTCGTAAGTTGGAAAAACAGGGGGCTGATTGGGCCTACTATGACACAAAGTCTAGACAGCTCAAGGCAATTGGGAAGGGGGGACACAGGCAACAAACAGAGGCCCTCATCCGTGGGTCGACTGCCTGTCAGCCAGGCCTCAGTTGATGCAGGGTACACGTCCACTGACCTTTCGGAGGATTGTGCACCAATCGCACGGGAATTAAATGAGACTGAATGAACGATCAGGCTAAGTGTTGACCAGCCTAGCTGCATCCCAAACATCAATGTACATTATTGTTTTGAAGTATATTGAAATATTGGAATCTGTACAGCACAATCAGACTTGAAACTTTAGCCAATGAGCAATGGAAGCAAAATTGTCAGTGTCATCATAAAATAAGACCAGAAAAATGCTGTCTATGCCAAGATGACAAGAATACAGACCGCAAATGTCCCCCGAACAGATGTCAGACTGAGCAAGACAGACAGCAAGACTATGATAGCAACTGACTTCTATTCAATTAATGGCATGTCAATTGTTGTCTTCGATCCAGTAAGACTGGATGATGGTATTGGTACTGAAGATATGCTGAGGAAAACTGGGGCAGTATATCGTCACATCTTTCGATATCTGTTTAGATATTTTCTGGACTTCTGCACTATGATTTCATTACATATTTTTCATTTGTTCTGTATTATACATTGTATATTTTTAAATTTGTTGATGAAGGACTCTTTGCAAGAACTGTCGTCATGCATAAATATATAATATATAATATAGGCATCCTTAACTGAATCCACCTGATGCACAGCGGCATTTTCATTGTTCGTAACTCCCCTGAGCCACAAAGGAATTGCATAACAACTAGAGTGAGAGGCTGTCTGCCGGTTAATTGAATTCGGTCTCACCAAAACCACTAGAGTCTCCATGGCCTAGTGGTTAAGGCATTGGCGTGTTAAGCAAGCGACCCGGGTTTGATTCCCGGCACAGACAATTTTTCACTATTCTTGTTTAATTTCAGGTTAATTTCAGGTTATTTTCAGTGTGGAGGAGCTTTGATTGTAGCTACGCTATTGTTTCCCTTATATTCAGTTCTTTTGCTTATTTATGTTTTTCACAGGGAAGCTGAAGCTATTGTTATTAGTACTATGCTTTCACAATCTACTGATAGGGCTACCTGCTAAAAATGTTTGAATGAATAAATAAATAATATGAAACTGACAAGGCAAGAAAACAAAAAAATAGACATGAAAGAAATAGTTGTTTAACAATTAGGTTTCACTGGAGTGACAAAGTGTCTTGTCTTTCTTTGGTTTCATTTTGTTTTGTGATGTAGTCAACTCATTGAAAGAAATCAAACATTCTGAGGTATCAACTCTCAGTTCTTTTTTAAATAAATGAAACAATAAAGCTTACACTCACATGCTGATAAGGCCTTCAGATTTGGGGAAATATGAGGCTTCACATAAAATAATACTCCTTTAATCTAGTTATTTGTTAAAACTTTTCTATTAACAAAAATTCTTTGCACCTGTAGGCAGAAATAAGGCTATCAAATGATCAGACAGAAAGATTTTAACGAAATATTTTCTAATTTTTCAAAGAGGCAAACTAAATGGCAATGTGTTAGCCCAGAACTTTGCCAATGGGGAAGTTTCATTCATGAAAAAGTAGATTTTGAACTGAGACGGGCCACGACCATGAATCTGAGCAAGAGAGTAGATAAGTGTGTTTATATTTTTGATGGGAGACTGCTGGCCAAAGTTAGCAGTGGAGACACCATTGCCCAGGACTTCAAGGTATTGATATTGTTGTTACGGTTATGAAATACATTAGTATACAATTTGTGAATGGGCCAAACTGTACCTTAATATCAATCATCTCTGTAGACTGTAGGTATTATTTTCTCTTGCTCCCATACAGGCCGAATTAAGCCGACAACAGATCAAGTTCACTGGTATATTTTGGTGCTAATTGATTATGCAACACGGTATCCCGAAGCCATCCCACTCAAGTCGAATGAAGCAGAGGTGGTAGCCAAAGAACTTATGGTAATGTTTACATATCTTGGCATACCAAAGCAGATTCTAACTGATCAGGGGACTCAATTCATGTCAAAGGTCATGAAGGAACTGAATCATCTATTGTCAATGAAGTTGATGGTTTCAACTCCAT
>JZLH01S0354918.1:881-19784 GCA_001188425.1 Eucidaris tribuloides
TAAAAAAAAATGAGAGGGAGTGTTCTAGTACTCTGGGGATGGGAAAGTCGCACTGGAACCGAGACTAGGTGTAACCACTCTTACTCCACACTCAGGATATCACATTCAAAGTCTATTGTTGTTGTAGGCTTATAGTAATAACTTATAAGAGGGTCATTCAGGGTATACTTTTGGAAAGCATTCCTCAGAAGTGTCTAGGCTCACATCTAGTCTAAGATTCTTTACTGCCTTAGGATTACGGTAAAAAAAGAGAACAGTCTAAAACTTAGACTAGCAGCTAATATACTGCAAGAAGAAAATGAATGATGTACTTCACAGAATCAAGCCTATTTGCAGCGGGAATATTGGTCTTGTACTATATTGTTTTGAGTCAAAAGATAGTGCTATTTTATTCAGCTTCGTCAGTGTCCCTTACTCCCTTTAAACTCACTGGTATGATCTCCTATTAGTCAATGCAGACAAAAATACATCTGTAAATTTTACGGCATTTGCGTTGTTTTACAGAGATGTATTTCATCATTTTCATGTAATGTATTCCGCCCTCAATAATGCTGTGTTACAGGGAACTCCACGCATTCATTGTTTACATTTTGGTCTTCAGGCATTGAGAGCTTTATTGTGTGTAAACGGCACTTATCCATATGTTAGCAGGGTAAATACTCCACAATTGTTTAAAAAGGAGACCTCTGAGTTAATTATTAATCAAGACTGGTGTATAACGTCGATTTGTAGATATGTTCCCCGTTGCTGCATACGTAAATTACCAAAAGAATGGTTTCAACAGTTGGTAGGCCTGTGTGTAACTATAAACATAGATTGGTCAAGTTGATGGAGATTTAGACATATACCTACAGTTGTAGATCATTAATCGGTAGATAGATCGACCCCACCTACCTGCGTACATACATACATACATGCCATTGAGACAGTTTCATAATACGTACATACGTGTATACATACATACATACACACATACATACATACATACATACATACATACATACATACATACATACATGGCATACATACATACATACATACATACATACATTCACACACATTCACATATACATCCATACATA
The DNA here is from genome assembly GCA_001188425.1 of Eucidaris tribuloides. NCBI lineage: Eukaryota > Metazoa > Echinodermata > Echinoidea > Cidaroida > Cidaridae > Eucidaris > Eucidaris tribuloides. The sequence continues at coordinate 1,964 of JZLH01S0354918.1, forward strand.
AATACACACATGTATAAATACATATATACATGTACCGTATATGCATGATTCATACATACATTTTGGTATACAATGTTCATTTGGACAGGTAGAATATGAGAAGATTTATAATCGGATGGAGTGCTTGTGTGGCTGGAAGAATAAAAAGATTATTGGGGAAAATCCAGATAAATTATAGATAAACAGATAATAAGTAAATAAAGACTAGATAGACAGATAGATAGACAGACTGATAGATAGATAGATAGATAGATAGATAGATAGATAGATAGATAGATAGATAGATAGAAAGATAGATACATACATACATACATACATACATACATACATTCATACATAGTACATACATACATACATATACATACATGTATGTCAACCATGCATACTTTCATATACATACATGTATGTCAACCATACATACATAAACAGATAGATTAACAGAGATGTAGATAGTAGTAGATAGATAGATAGATAGATAGATAGATAGATAGATAGATAGATAGATAGATAGATGGATGGATGGACGGATAGGTAGAGAGAGAGGTAGGTAGAGATAGAAAAGAGATAGATAGATAGATAGATAGATAGATAGATAGATAGATAGATAGATAGATAGATGGATGGATAGATAGATAAATAGATAGATAGATAGATAGATAGATAGATAGATAGATAGATAGATAGATAGAAGGTAGGTTACTCATGGATAACTGAATTATAATAGGATGGGAAATAGGTGATAGAAAGATTCCAATTAGTTGGTACCAGATAATGTACATGTAAGTTGCATAGAAATACCCGTATAATTCCAACGTAATACAGTAATTGTCTTCCGTTGTATATTGTCGCATGAATACACAAATGGAAGTATACACAAAGAAAAATAACTTTTCACATCTTAAAGTGCAGACCAATGTCACACTGGGAGCACTTTTAAATACTGCAACTTTGTGGCACTTTCTGAATAGGTGCAAATTGCACCATAGAAAATAAAGGTTTTTTTTTCTTGCAAACTGTGTATTTTTGTGTGTGAACCGCAATTTACGTTCATTCCAGTGCTATTTTATAGTATTTAGATAATAATACACTTTATTAATTAACATTTTCAAATATTTAAAAACTCGTACAAATATGACCTTACCGGGACTCGAACCTGCGACTTTCCGCTTGTGAGACGGACGTTCTTCCACTTGGCCAACACGCTGGCCGTGAAGGTGTGTATTTTCACATAATTATATAGTGTTGAAGCCGAAGGTGCATTATTTTCTAACCTTTAAGGTGCAAACTTTGGACCTATAGGTCGTTTTCGTAAATTCCATGCATACCTTTTAAACAAAGGTTGTTTTTGACAACCTGAAAGCTAGTCTGAGGTTGTCCAACATAGAAAATAGTATAATGTATGCAAGTTGCATTTTCCGTATTGAAATTGTATTCATCGAAACATATGGTAGAAATAGCTCACACCAGGCTTCGGAAGAGAAAACATCCATAAATTTCCATAAATGTGCACCTAAAAGGTGCAAACTTGCAAACATAATGGAGTGGGGCGAGCGCTCAGCCGTCAAAGGTGCAGAATTGCTCGAATACCGCGGCAGAAATTGCTCTGCACCTATTTCCGCAAAGTTGCACGTTGTGCGCACCTTTCTTTTTTTTAGTGTGTACATGTAATCTCATCTCTTACGAGTTTTTAAAGCAATGTGGGGTTTTTTCCCAGAGATGTGTACTCCTAGTCTCCTACGTGCCCTTATTGCATCTTATACATGTATGACTACAAGCATGTTTGCTCATGGCAGTAGATGCCTCTCTAGCACAGTAAAGCAGACATGTTGCATATGATGTAGGGACTGTGGTCCCAAAATCCAAAATAGTCATTAGTTTAAAGGTTAGTGACATGATTGGGAATACTTGAAAATGCCTCAAGAACCAAATGAGTTGAAATATATACCAACTATACACTAGCAGGAGTGGATCTCCTGGGAGGATTTGTCTGTAATTTGTTTACTTAAGTAGAATCAAGCATAAACATAGGAGTATTTTAATTTTATCCGGACACGATAAAAATAAGCCCCATAGAGAGCCACACAGCAGGTTTCCCTGCTACGAGTGATATTGGCATTGTTTATTTTAGAATGAGTCAACGTTTGACTACAAGATTTTCACAGGAGAATCCTTGCTTAGTTTACTTCATTCTAGAGTAGTTTCAGCCCAAGTTGAGGACTACCCCCCATCATGTCATTTACCTTTAAGAAAGCATTACGCATGGTAGCTCGTGAACTACCGCAACTACCGAACTATCGAATTTTCACATTTCCCTTCAAGTCTTGAAACTTCATTCTGAGTTAGTTTTAGTTTTTCATATTTTCTTATTGTTTCATTATTTTACTTTCCCGTCTATAACGCAAACAGAAAACCTAGATTGGGAGGTAATGCCTTGTTGTTTTGTTATGTTCCGAAATTTCCACCCTCGAATTTTTACATTTCTTTCTAAGTCTTCAAAATTCCTTCTGAGATTCTTTTATTTTGTCATATATTCTTATTATTTCGTTATTTTACTTTCACTTCTATAACGCAGACAGAAATGCTGGATTGGGAGGTAGTGCTTTGTTGTTTTGTTTTGTGTCCATCAAACTAACGATTGCTGTGTTTACGTGTGTATAATTCTGTTTTGACAATCTTTTGTAACATCGTAACTTGGATTTTCTAAATCTTTTTTTTCAATATTCCATTTTTTTTTCATTCTAACAATAGGTACCAAATATCTACATAGTACCATCAGTCCTAGGATTATCCTCTAAAAATGTGGAAAAACAGAACAAATTGAAATTGAAAATATAGATATGCAATGACAGATTGCCTGGCATGGTACCGCAAATCAACTAATCAATCAATAACCTAGTAAATATCTAGTCAATTACATTAATCAATTAAATGATAAATAAATGAATAAATGTAACTTGAAATTAAAAACTGTACAGGCAAATTTCACATCAGAGTATTTCACCCATAATTGCAATTCATAAATCAATCAGTTTATGCTTGAGGAATAAACTTACAAATTAAAATCATCTTTTCTTTTGGCTCTCAAGTTTTAATAGTCTTGAGAACTACATGGACTGAGATAAATGGAATGACTACTTTATATGAGTATGAATATTTTTACCCCTGGACAGAAAAACGTCGGCGTTGTAAACCATTCAATTGTTCCGCAAACACAACTTTTGTCCAAAATACAAGTCATCATGCACTCCCTTATAAAGCACACATAATACGTCCGCCGCACATTATGTATTTTGCCATCTCAAAATGACTGTGTGATACTGTGATGTATAATTAACTCATTTTTTCTTACAAAACTGTCCTTTCTACTTCTGTAAAACCTGAAAAGCTTATTTTTTTTATGGTGTCGCTGTTTATGAAATCTTCCCTCGCCAATTCCCCCCTAAAATTCAACACATCACCGGAGTAAGCCACCTGTCATATCGGCACTGCTAAGATCAATAAATAAAATAACTGTAACTTTGTTCAGGATGTTGAAATGAAACTCTCTAGTAAAGGTAGATCTGGTAAACGCGTTGGTTATTTGCTGTGCCATTGTTTTCCTAAAAATGTGTTTTAAAGCACTAACGCTTGACAGCACACGTATACATTGTTTCGTTGAACACACTTTTTAATACCTGTTTAATTTTGTTATTGTCTTTAATGTTCATAATACATCATGCTCAACACACCACGTTTCAAGATTTGTAGTTAAAGGCAGTGGATCTCTTTTGCATGCCTAAAAATTAACATTGTGTAAATGCAATGACATTTAGAAGAAAATGCCATCTGGGAACCTTTAGCAAAATAAAGGAGCTAGAAACTCAGTTTTAGTGAAATTATAGTGACCATTAGACCCTGATTTGAAGTTTTTTTCTCGCGAGAAAAAAATTCCTACCATAGAACGTACACTAAACGGCTATTGTTTTCTTTTGCATTTTTCAAATTCTAGGCAATCACTGACCCCCAGATTTCACAGACATGCCCTTCATCAATAGCCTTAGGGCATAGGTTATCTTTTCCTGGTCTGCGGGGATGTTTGCAAATGAGATCCACTGCCTTTAAGGGTTATTGAAAGTTACAAATAGGGGCGATGATGGTGGGGATCGGTCCGTCACCCCGCAGTTAAAAAAAAAATGGGCAAAATATTCTTACATCCTTAATACTTATAAAATAGAGGCAAAAACTAAAATAGATTTAATGTTGCTACAATACATTTTCATCAGTTGGGTGAATCATTCAACAAGAAATTCATCTTTTACCAACCTTCACTGGCAAAAATCGTGACGTCATCATATGTATCTAGGGGAGACGGTCTATTCATTCATCGCCCCCCCCCCCTTGATGAATTGGATTCCGTCATGGATTTTCGCCTGTGCCATCCTTACTCAGTTGGATTTAGATAAATAATGGCTTGAGAAAGTCCACAGGAGTGGACGAAAGCTACCCAGCAAAAACATAAGGTTGGTAGAATCTGAATTTCTTGTTGTATCTTGCATATTATTGATATAAATCACGAAAATAAAACTAAAATTTTAGGGTAAACTTCCACCCCCTCTCACATGTAATGCCCAATTACGAACACTTTCCGCTATACGATGCACTAATAAGTCCCAGTGGGAGCATTACGTGTTACCAGTACACCCAAGCATCTCACCATAACCCTTCCAAACAAGCTCGTAAACCTTCTTTCATGCTTCTGAAATATACCGTCTACGAGCGTGCTTGTATAGGTTGAGGTTAACGGCAAATTATTGACGTTATAACAGGGACTGATTTTTATTTATGGATGATCGAAAACGAATGAATAAAAATCCTTTTACCATAGGAGGAGAAATCGAAAGTTTGTCTTTGTGCTGGAGTCTGGACCTCCCCCCCCCCCCGCCCCTCGAAAATGTTAGTTTACCATAAAATTTGGAAAAGAGCAATATCATGCATTGATTTCTAACACTGATATTTGAATTAAGTCAGAATATATCGGTCTCATGGCTGTACAACAATACAAACCCCATCGTCGCCGAATTGTCACCGTGGGCAGAAGACAATACATTAAGTCATCATTAAAATCTAAATCATTCCTGCAAATTTGAATCCCACACATTAAATCAGATGACAAAGAATAGACGTTAAGAGAAGGAGACACATCGTGTATACCTATTCGAACCATTTTGTTTAACGAAAATATTGTCCTACAATATTTTCGTTAAAGGTATTGGCTAACATTTACCACAGTTAAAAAAATCTGAGCTACATGTTTCTCCATGCTACCATTGTCTTTGATAAGGTCTAAAAATGACGCCCTGAAAAAATTGTATTTCAAAATGATTATTTAGTGCTTTAAAAAAGTGAAAATTGTAAGTTGATCGGATTCACCTGCCCATTTTCTCCCATAGACTTACTGTGTGTACACCTACGCTATTTAAACTCGCCCCGAGTTTTAATTGTTTATTCATGCATAACTTGCCATTGGCAGTGTAACTTTCCAAACTTTTTTATTCTAGGGTGTTTATTTGTCCATATGAACACTACTATGTAGTTCAGATATCAAAATTTGATTTTTTTTTTAAATTGAAGCTCCACAATGTTAGCATATCACTTTAAACAAAATTTAGGCGTGGTATGCAGACCAGTTTTTCAGCACTTGCGCTGTCGAGCAAACATTTCGATAATTGCACATACCGTGAAGTATTTGCACAGCACCAATTGATTGATTGTTCTTTAAGTATGAGCCCAAATATACTATGAGAATCACCAGCCTGTATAGATGGATAGTATTCATTTTCTGTATATAGCCCGTCTTAAGGCATTCATTAAAGGAATAGAAATCTGATGATAAGATATTACTTACACTTCGTGTAACTATTCTATTGAGTTTCTAGAAGGGATTCATCCATTTATCTCTGTTTGATTTTATACATATATCAAATGCACCTTCTATTCAATAATTAATAATTGAAAAAAATATGTTTGTCCGCTTTAAAGACCCTATATAACATTGTGGAAGACCCGTTTAAAAAATTGTCGAACTTTGCTATCTGACATATCTGACAGTGTTTGTATGGACAAATAAACACCCTAGAACACAAAACTTTGGACAGTTATGCTGTCACTAGTACAATATGTGCAGATACAAATTGGCACATTAATTTTATATCGGGCGATAGGAAATTCTGCAACACAGCAGTCTATGGAGAAAAGCTGTAATGATCTCTCAATGATTTTCACTTTTGTAAAGCACTTAATGATTGTTTTACACTGCAATTTTTTCAGGGATTCATTTTTAGACTGTATCAAAGACACTAGTAACATGGGGAATCGTGTAACTCAGATTTTTTAAACTGGAAACATTGTTATACAGTGCCTTTAAAGATACTGATCGAGATTTATGTTGAATTTACAGAAGAAATTCAGGGGGTCTGGTACAGACATGTGAAATACTTGTGAAATCACTTACTTGTTTATTTTTTTTCCACCTATTCATTTTAGTCTTTAAGGCCTGCATGTTATAGTTCTACTTGCTCGTTTCAAGTATATCAGTAACATGGTGCCTTTTAGAAGTTGAACATGTGACTTTTTATCCAAAAGTGCAATCTGAGCAAAAAAATAAACGAGCGGAAAGCTATTCAGAAAATAGTGTATGATTTTTCGTATTTTAAAGTACAATCCTATATGGTACGCATGATTACCGACCGTTTATTTTATGTCTATTTTATATTGTGTGCATCTATTAACAAAATTAAATGAGTTTCACTCTATTCATTTATTTTTAGATATGTTTTTCGCTGGGCCCGAAATGGACGAGTTCGAGAGAGAATTTGGAGGTATGTACATAACGTATAATTTGGATTACTAATGAATTATGTAAAATTAATCACTGTCGATTTGTCTGTATCCTTCAATTTATCTTTCTAAATGTTATTTGTTTCATATATTACTGGAATTATAATCCATGTTTTGGAAGAATGATAACTTAGAAACCCCTGATCAAATTTCCCTGTTTGTAGTTCAATGTCACATGATGCAACGATTGATCTATAAGGAAAATTTAAACTTTGTAAAGAGTGCAAATCAAAATGTAGATGTTACGTTTTTGAAGTACAAATAATTACCAGTTTATCCACTGCCATATTTTGTGGCATTTGTCAATCTGATGATCAAAATGTGTGCGTATCTGCGTGATATATTGTTTGTAAACGATCTATTTGACTTCAGACGTTCCTCAAAAAAAAGTCGCGCCCAGCGCCTTTGTGGTGTTTTGTCTATTAGTTGCTTAAAAGCATGAAAAGAGAGAACAATTAATTGGGGTTACCATACTTCGGGTTCTTCGTTTGTTTGATTTTGTTTATGTTATTTCTTTTTGGGAGGGGGTCATGACAGGCTGAAAAACTCGTTCATGTCTTCATAACGTGTTATAGAATTCAGCATAGAGATATTTTGTTTCTGTTGCATCGCAGATAAATCGAAACTACCGCCCTCTGTCGAGACGATGGAGGAGACGCCGAAATCTCACACCGGAGATGCGCTCCTGAGTTATTTTCTCACAATGTATGTCGATGGCATGGAGATCACGTGGTCTAGTGGAGTGAACGATAAACGGTTGCTTTTTCAAGCAATGTCAGGTGAGTGTTGGTGTTATATCTCAACTAAGTGTCATTGTCGTTGAAATTGGGATTCGTGATGGTGGTGATGACGATGCTGATGATGATAGTGAGGAGGATGTTGATGATGATGATTGATATTGATGATGATATTGATGATGAAAATGAGGATGTAATGATGATGATGATGATGATTAGGATGAGGATAAGGATGAGGATGATGATTGAGAAAATTAGGAGGATGTCGATGATAACGATAATGATAACGATATAAATGATGATGATAGTGATGATGATGATGATGATGATGATGATGATGATGATGATGATGATGATGATGATTGATATTGATGATGATATTGATGAAAATGGATGATGATGATGATGATGATGATGATGATGATGATGATGATGATGATGATGATGATGATTGATATTGATGATGATATTGATGAAAATGAGGATGTATAATGATAATGATAATGATGATGATGACGGTGATGATGAAAACAGTCCAATATCGGGGATCCGTGCAATATAATTCTCTGCCTACTTCAATAAAATCTATCCAATGTCTGACCTCATTCACTAATGAGTTAAACAAATACCTTCCCAAATTCTCTTAATGATGTTACGTTTGTCATATTTTTCAGGGATTTACTTGTTTTATGTTATGCTTTGTCAGTTAATTTCCATTTAGTTGTTGTTTGTATAATTATGTCTTTTTTAGTTGATATTTATATGTACTTATCATTTTGGACCCCTCTGTAAAACAGCAGTGTCATATAGGCACCGCTGAGTAGGGCTATCCATCCGTATGGTTTTATCTGTTATCTTTTATAATTGTTGTTCATACATGTTATACGGAAAATAAATACAATACAATACAATACAACACAAAAAAATGATGATGATGATGATGATGATGATGATGATGATGATGATGATGATGATGATGATGATGACTGATATTGATGATAATATTGATGATGATAATGAGGATATATTATGAGGAGGAGGAGGAGGATTGAGACAATTAGGAGGATATGTCGACAGTGAAAAGTATTACTAAGATGATCATGATGATGGCGAAGTGAGGATGATGATGATGATGATGATGATGATGATGATGATGATGATGATGATGATGAAGGATGAGGATGATGATTGAGAAAATTAGGAGGATGTCGATGATAACGATGATGATGATGATGATGATGATGATGATTGATATTGATGATGATGATGATGATGATGATGATGATGATGATGATGATGATTGATATTGATGATGATATTGATGAAAATGAGGATGTATAATGATAATGATGATGATGATGGTAATGATGAAAACAGTCCAATATCGGGGATCCGTGCAATATAATTCTCTGCCTACTTCAATAAAATCTATCCAATGTCTGACCTCATTCACTAATGAGTTAAACAAATACCTTCCCAAATTCTCTTAATGATGTTACGTTTGTCATATTTTTCAGGGATTTACTTGTGTTATGTTATGCTTTGTCAGTTAATTTCCATTTAGTTGTTGTTGTTTGTATAATTATGTCTTTTTTAGTTGATATTTATATGTACTTATCATTTTGGACCCCTCTGTAAAACAGCAGTGTCATATAGGCACCGCTGAGTAGGGCTATCCATCCGTATGGTTTTATCTGTTATCTTTTATAATTGTTGTTCATACATGCATGCTTTTTATACGGAAAATAAATACAATACAATACAATACAATACAAAAAAATGATGATGATGATGATGATGATGATGATGATGATGATGATGACTGATATTGATGATAATATTGATGATGATAATGAGGATATATTATGAGGAGGAGGAGGAGGATTGAGACAATTAGGAGGATGTCGACAGTGAAAAAGATATTACTAAAGATGATCATGATGATGGCGAAGTGAGGATGATGATGATGATGATGATGATGATGATGATGATGATGATGATGATATTGATGATAATATTGATGATGATAATGAGGATATATTATGAGGAGGAGGAGGAGGATTGAGACAATTAGGAGGATGTCGACAGTGAAAAAGATATTACTAAAGATGATCATGATGATGATGATGATGATGATGATGATGATGATGATGATGATGATGATGATGATGATGATGATGATGATGATGATGGTGGTGGTGGTGGTGGTGGTGGTGATCAAGATGCTCACTAAATACAGGTGACGTCCATCTTGCATTTTACGCTAACTGATAACGGGTTTGAATTTATGGCTTAGCCATAAATTCAAACCCGTTATCAGTTGGCGTAAAATGCAAGATGGACGTCACCTGTATTTAGTGAGCATAAATAAGTCAATCAGAGTTGTGTTGGTGACTGAACTACTTTTGTGCAGATGTTATCATTTTTTCGACAGTAACGGGATTAATGCTTTATGTTTAACGTTTCATGAAATATTTAAAATGTAGAGACTTACAGCGTCATAATATTTCTATACATGTATGATGATATCATAAATTTTATTATATCATAAATTTTAATTCTTTCTTCCTGTGTTTTCTTTCATTCAACAGATTTTATGATAATGATGTTAGAGGCGGACGTTCAAGTGCAATGGACCGACGAGAAAAAGTCAAATGCCACAGCAGTAATAGCGCCCCCTGGCGCCAAATTAGAAGACGATCCAATTTCCCTTAAACGTTATTTACATTACATTGCCAAATATTCTAATAAAGGCGTAAAACTAAATTTCATGAATTTGGACTGTGCAACTTATACCTTGCCAGCACTCAAACAAATGGTTGCAGAACTTCACGCGCCGTTATGGTTGCATGCAGACATAGTACCGGGTCCGAATATGGCTGAAATTTCTGTCGATCCGGTAAAATTTGTTTCGTTGGTGAATGATCATTTTCCAGCATCAACGTTGTCGCTTGGATGGGGAACCGATTGGAGCCCGGATGCCCAACAAGTTAGATATTCCTGGACTAACGTCATCGAAATGGCTAAAATTTGTGCCGGGATCCGGCAACCAATTTCCTTCGCGGTTCGGGCTGTGTACGCCATGAAATCAATGAGACAACTTCGCTTTTTGCTAAGTCTGGCTAATCGTTTCACCCTGACTGTTTGGACAGCTAAATATGACATTATGCCCCTGCCGAACTTGGTCCAATTCCGGAAAAACATGGACCCCAAAAAGATCTATTATGATTTGCCAAATAATTTCTTAGAAGGTATCAAAAACGTGAACGGTCACGAACCGGGTGCTATGGAACCCGATTCGATAGTATGGAATCGTAACCTATGGCAACCAGTTTTATTGGATGATACGTCACTGGTCTTCCTCGGGTCTCAGCAAGCGGTTCTCGAAGGGTCAGCGAGCTGGATCATATCAAAAATTCCCTACCAGCCCGAGTTGCAGACCAAAGGAAAAACTGTAATCGTCGAAGGCAAAATCCAGTTCATCAACTCAAATCCCAACGAGGTGTTGAAAGGATCAGCCGCGCGGATCCTAATCCGGTCTTCCGGAGTAAACCCGCCTGCTCCGGATAAGGTACAAGGCGTCCAACTAGTCGTGAAACCCAACGGTTTCATCGAGCTCTCTGAAATCAACATGCAGCATGCTAGTTTATACGATGTGAGATCGAGCGCGCATCTACCACAAAACGACTGTTACGAATTCAAACTTGTCGACAGGGGAGAAGACTACCCGGTTTACTGCGAGGTGAAGTTGATAAAATGCGAAGCAGACGACGCCACTTTAGAACCACTATTTGTGTCACTACATATCAAAGTACCATACGAGCTAAATAGTCAGATGTTTTACATTGTAGCTAGTACACTTGGCGGCAAGGAGCCTATTGTATTAGAAAACTTAATAGTGTACTCATGAGAAACAAGAACCCATGTTTGCATCTAACTTATTCAGTTATAGGTGTGATAATATCACGCCTTGGCTTTTAATCGCAAATGGTGCCTTGAGTTCTACAAACTCACGAAGTTCTCGTCACCAACGTCTGCCAATGACGTAGAGCAAGGTGAAAGGTGAAAGCCAAATCCAGCTGCAAAGCAAACGTTTATGTTTATCGTCTGAAATCCTTGCGAAGGAAGTGAGTAATGCAAGTGATTTGTACCATTTTTGTTGTCTTCCAGGACGATCACGCAGTACAGTGAGCTTCTCAAGCAGAAAGCCACGCGGAAGATACGTTTGCTGAGAGACTCGAAACTGAAATACATGTAAGAATAAGTTGCCTTATATTCAAGCAAAAATATGAAAAAACAGTTTCATTCGTCTTCCATTGAGCGAGTTTACGAATTAATTTATCAGAAAGGTTAGCTTATTCTGCTACCACACTTGCATAAATTAAAACCCAATTATAAGTATAGTTTTGGTCGATCAGATACAGTTTTTTTCTTCAATCTTTCACAAAGCATGGTATTGTCATGCTAGACATCACACCTACTGTTGTTGTTTTTTCATAATGAGACGTTGTGATTTAATTATCAGGGAGCTGATATCAGTATACGTACATTCCTTATAGCAAAAAAAATCGGGTGCCCCTCGACTTTTTTCATTTTACTCAAATATCTAAAATACGGAAGCGTTTCAGAACGTGTCACTTTCAGGGCATTATAATACAGGTAGATGAGTATGTACAAAACATCATTATAGAAGGAAATTTCATTTTTTTCAACCATATACTATACACTGCCTGTAAACGATATAAAAATAAGAATGACTAGTACAAATGGGTCTTCCGTAGCAGTTTTTCTTCTTGTTGTAAAAGAGCATGTATCTAAAGCTTCTACTCACCAGTTTTGGGTGTTATTTCGTTATTTTGCAGCAAGTATTTTTTTTAAAGGAACACTTCCATTTAACGTATAACGTAGAAAGTGGAATAATTGATGATTCACCACACATCCTTTTGCGTGTCACATTCATGTATAGAAAAATAATATATATTCTTCTATTTCCTTTCTAGTTAAATATATAGCTTGCGAGTGGTGTTGTCATGGCTACTTATTCCACGCACACTGCAAATAAGTGGTGCTGATATTCTCCCTCAGAAACAGGGTTTAACAAAAGAGGTCATTTCTAGTATTGTCTCGTTCAGTTGTGCAATTGCAACGAAACATTGAACAGGGCGAAAAGGTATGAAGTATGGGGAAAGAGGACAGGTAATAAAAAGACAAAATACATGTACGAGGTACAAGGCCCTGGTAACGATTTTGGTTTGGGGGAAGGGGTGCTTAGCCCGAGGAAGTAGATTACTGGCCCAGTGAATAGTGCAAAATCAAGGCCAAACAAGTCATCATGTCCAAAAAGCGGGTTGTTGTTTCTTACAAATCAAGTTGACAAGCAAAAAAAAAAAAAAAACATACCGCAACCCTACCTTAGGGTTTGCTGCACCCTCGGCTTCCAAACGTACAGCGACCCCTAAACTTTTATGTGTCTACAACACCTCAGGGTTGCCAGGTTTTACGATTCTCAAAACGCTAAATTACACGCCAAATATGCATTTAATGCAGTTTATGGGCAGCACAACCTAGATGTGGTTCAGAGAAATAATGTTGTAATCAATTTTTAACACCTTTGATAGCTCTGCCGCAGCCGAAAATTTGAGTGCCGCGGTTTACACGCAGACAAATTTTGCACGTTACGTATATACGCATCGCTACTTTTGGATCCTTGTAGCACCTATTTTACTGAGAGAAAAACGTCCTGTGAAAATCGGGTTTTATAATTATTTTCAGTTAAGCCATTGTACAACCCGAAAACGCCAAAAAGTCCCTCGGCAGTGTTTGGTGTACACTTGAATTCTTTGAATGCCGAACGATATCAAAGCACGCCAAATTTGGTGGTTTTGGCATTAAAAAACGCCAAACTGGCAACCCAGGAATACGGTAGAGTCCCTTAAAGTGATAGGCTAAAATTGTGGAGCTTCAATTTAAAAAATTGTCAAACTTTGATATCTGAACTACATAGTAGTGTTCAAATGGACAAATAAACACCCTAGAATAAAAAAGTTTGGAAAGTTACACTGCCAATGGCAAGTTATACATGAATAAACAATAAAACTCGGGGCAAGTTTTATTAACCTAGGTGTACACACAGTAAGTCTATGGGAGGAAATGGGCAAGTGAATCTGGCCAACTTACGATTTTCACTTCTTAAAGCACTAAATAATCATTTTGAAATACAATTTTTTTCAGGGCTTCATTTTTAGACCTCATCAAAGACACTGGTAGCATAGGGAATCATGCGGCTCAGATTTTTTTAACTGTGGTAAATGTTAGCCAATACCTTTAATAGCTAGAATACGGGATGCTGCAGCAACACCCCCAGCTTCCAGTGGCCTGGGAAGGTAAATGAAACAGAGTGAGAGAGAAAGTGAAGAGGAAACAAACAATCCAAAATTAGAATACGTTTGGCCAGTCGTATTAGAATTGTCGAAATCACTTGTTCGTTGGCATTCCTTCTATATTTTCCGGGGCATAACATGTTTGTTGAGTTGATATTGTTATACAGTAGTCGGGAATAACAATTGGTTTCGCATCCGCAAAGCTCTATAAAAAAAACACCTATATCTGATAGCGAATGTATTGCATATAATTTTAACAGTGAAAGAATTAACGGAATTTTTCTTGTACATTGCGTTCTTTGCTCCGGTAAAGCTTACTGCTTAAAGGCAGTGGATCTCAATTGCAAACATCCCCGCAGACCAGGAAAAAATAACTAACGCCCTTATAGGCTATTGATGAAGGGCATGTCTATGAAATCTGGGGGTCAGTGATTGTCTAGAATTTAAAAAATGCAAAAGCAAAAAACTTGCCATTTAGTGTACGTTCTATGGTAGGAATTTTTTTTCTTGCGAGAAAAAAAAATCAAATCAGAGTCTAACGGTCACTATAATTCCACTAAAACTGAGTTTCTAGCTCCTATATTTTGCTAAAGGTTCCCAGGTGGCATTTTCTTCTAAATGCCATTGCATTTACACAATGTTAATTTTTAGGCATGCAAAAGAGATTCCCTGCCTTTAAACAATTATAATTATTACGCCCATCTTGAAAACAGAATGAGCTTGTTCAGACCGAAAAAATAGTGGTGCAATCTCTCCGAACGCTGAAGGAATAAAGCTGTTTTCATGCAAAAAGTAGCAGAACATGTAACATAATTAAAACAACTTTATTCACGTAAAAGTTTGTATCTAAAGAGCCACTGTCATCGTTTCATGTAATTTCCAATAACAGTACAAAACTATCACTCCGAATCACGTACAACACACATCATGTCTAGCCCTATTTTAGTCATAAAGGAAAATTAACTTTAATAGCTGACCACTCGTCGTATTATATTTCCTTAGTGCTATTTAATGACTAAAACAGATATCTTCGTTCATAAAATATTGGCAGGAGACTTGTAAAAATGTCGACATTTTTCATACAGAATTGCTCACTGCCTTTGCGGAAACTTTTGCGGATTACAGACAGTTAAATGTGCCCATAGAGAGTTTGTCCAATAAATAAAGGTAATTGCGTTATTATTTTCGTCCTGCAGTCAGGAACTATTTATTCGCCGCTGTCACAGTTGCAAACAGTATGAAAAAAGTGTACTTTTACACGTAATAAATATCCTGGTATTATGTCGATGCGAATCATAACTAGCTGAATGGACTGTCTTGAAAAAAATCCTGCAGAAGAATAAAGAAAAGTAGTAGGATTATACGAAATGTTAATAATTTGTGCAATTTTTCGAAAATATTTACAAACAGTGTCCAGATGAATCGAGGAAATTTTGTTAGATTGATATGTGATTGTTATTTATCAGTAATAAACGTGTTGTTTATTGGACATTTCAATTTAATTTGCTGGCTTTGCATTATTTACTGACTGTTCGTATTTCGTGAAGGTGAATCCACGTCGTGCACCTGGCAGAATTAGCTTAATGCTCTAAGCAAAATGTTGTTACCAGTATATTGTCTCTAACTTGAAAATAAAGAAAGTTATTCCATATTTCTGTCTAACATACTGATAGAAGGACCTTAAACACCACAATATTTTGATTTCATGTGAAATAAGCCAAGGGTTTTCACGTTACGAGTAGTTTACTGTTGACATTCTGCCAGGTGCTCGAGGGTTTATTCTTGTTACAAGATTACACAAAATGTCTCTTATTCTCAGAATTTGTGTATGTAGAAAGTTATGGAGACGATATAACGAAACACTAATTCATACTTCACCCTAAAAAGCCTAAGGGGGGGTGCACAATGTGCCCCCACCACATTTTCCTTCGCGACTCCCACAATTTTTGACGAAATTTCATCAAACTTGGTGACTTTTCCTATAATTTTATGGCAAACATTTTTGGTGTATAATTTAGGGTTACCCGTGAAATCATGTTGCCATGGCAACCACATTTTGAAGGTCATATGTGTTATTTTTTGTTGTTTCATTGTTTTTCCACTACACAAACGAGCTACTGTCATTTGTTTTTCATTTCTTTTGGCTCATTCATGACACGAAACTTATGTTTCATCTATTTGAGAACATATTCAATAAATTTCTTTCTGTTTTTCTTTGTTTTTGGCGCCAAAACAATAAAAAATAAAGAATATTGAAAATTAATTATTCTTGTTATTTTTCTTTATTTCCCATGTTTTATTTCTATATTATACAAGATTTGATGTATTAAAGCGTAATTCCATCAAAAAGGTTTACCAGAATGAAAAAAAAATCATTTATCCTTGTTATTTTAACTCTTTGGCACAACCAACAGTGCATATGTATATATGTACGTGCATATACGCAATACATTATCACAACATGTATGGTAACACAAAATATGAACCCCAAACAGGCAAAGTTTACTCAAAATACTTATTTTCTATCTAAAAATATGTTATCTTGTATAATTATTGACAAATTAATCACTTGTGAATGCATTCATGGGATATTAAAGACGAAAACTTAGAAATATCCAACAAAATCCCTTTTTTCTATATATTTCTTTATGGTGAATAGCGCCCTTATGTGGTGACCTTGAGAAATTTCGATAATTGCATTTTGTAGAGTTTTAGTTGTTTTAGATGTGTGCAAAATATGAGAGTGATTGGTCCAAAAATAAAGATTTTAGAGAGGGGGCACAATGTGCCCCCCCCCCTTGCGTAACGGAGAGCCAAAAATAGCTTGGGCTTTTTAGGGTTAATATGTAAATAGCGTGCAAGTCAACTTTCGTGCTATACATGATGGATATAACCTCATTTTCAAGTCGAAACTGTCGTCAGTCATCACTCAGTTGTCATTTTTTAACAGAATGTCAGAATTCTTCTTCTTCTTCTTCTTCTTCTTCTTCTTCTTCTTTTCTTCTTCTTCTTCTTCTTCTTCTTCTTCTTTCTTCTTTCTTCTTCTTCTCCTTCTTCTTCGTTCGTCATCAAAATAGTACAGTCCACTATCTGGTGTATATTCGTACTGAATGGCAGTCAGGTGTGGTGTACAGTATGTACGGTGCACATAAAAAAAAAAAAAAAAAAAACTAAACTGATTGCAGCTAAAAACGCTGAAGTCCTTTCCAGCGGATCCAGGCATTTTTGTACCTCACACTTGAAGGAATTTGTGGAGGTACAGTTGACAACGTTGGCTGGTAGTGAGATCAAAGTTTCTTACATAGTCCGGGAAAAAAGACTTCTGATATATTTCCTGTCAAGGATGTCGAGTAAGATTCTATACGGAAGTCGATGAAGTGTCTTTCATGTTACAAAATGGCGAGCAGAGCTCGTGAATCATCCTCCATTTTCTATTTTAAGAACATTGTTTTATCTGAAAGTACGTCATCGATAGATGGATGTGCACTACTCCAGTTAAGTTTTGGTTCAATACAGTTGAATCCTCTTCTTTATTAATTATAATTTGGTTACCAATGGCACAACCTGTGACGCCACCGCCAAGCCCAACCCTATATCACCGGTTTAAAGACTGTGTTTTTGATTTGAACACCCAACCATTTTTGCTCAGATATGATCCAACCAAAGATATATATTAGGGTCAGTGTTCAAAATCTGGGATTCAAAGTGTTTGATGCATAAATATGTGTAAACGATAAATCATTTGAAATTGGGCCGTTGGTCAAGCTGTATTTCGTAAGGGTAAGTAAGGTTCCAGACAATGGATATAGCTTTCACTTAACTAATTTT
>JZLH01S0354918.1:20191-46094 GCA_001188425.1 Eucidaris tribuloides
AATTCTTTAATCGCGAACGAATAATCAAAGCCACGCCAAATTTGGTGTTTTGGCATTATAAAAACGCCAAATGCTGGCAACCCAAGGAATACGGTAGAATTCCTTAAAGTGATAGGCTAAATTGTGGAGCTTCAGATTTAAAAAATGTCAAACTTTGATATCTGACTACATGTAGTGTTCAAATGGACCAAATAAACACCCTAGAAATAAAAAGTTTGAAATTTACAGCTGCAATGGCAAGTTAAATAATAAACAATAAACCGGGGGCGAGTTTTATTAACACTAGGTGTACAGCAAGTAAGTCTAGGGAGAATGGCCAAGTGAATCTGGCCAAGCTTACGATTTTCACTCTTAAAGCACTAATATATCATTTGAAATACAACTTTTTTTCGGGCTTCATTTTTTTTTAGAACCTCATCAAAGCCATCTGTGTCTGTAGCAATGGGAATCATGCGCCAGATTTTTTTAATTGATGGTAAATGTTAGCCAATACTTAATAGCTAGAATACGTTGGAATGCTGCAGCAACACCCCCAGTTCCAGTGGCTGGAAGGTAAATGAAGACAAAAGGTATGACGAGTGAGAGAAAGTGAAGAGGAACAAAACAATCCAAATTAAATACGTTGGCAGTGTATAAGGATGTCGAAATCTACTGTTCTGCATTCCTTCATATTTTCGGAGGCATAACATGTTTGTTGAGTTGATATTGTGTATACATAGTCGGAATAAAATTGGTTCGGATCCGCAAAGCTCTATAAAAAAAAAAACGACCTATATCTGATAGCGCATGTATTGCATATAAGCCTTTTAACAAGTGAAAGAATAAGGAATTTTTCCTTGTACATTGCGTTCTTTTGCTCCGAGAAGCTTACTGCTTAAAGGCAAGTGATCTCAATGGTGCAACACATCCCTGGCAGACCAGGCAAAAAATAACTAACGCCCTTAAGGCCTATTGAGTGAAAGGGCATGTCTAGAAATTGGGGTCAATGATTTCTAGCAATTTATAAAAATGCCAAAACAAAACTCAATGCCATTTCAGTGTACGTTCTATGTAGGATTTATTTATCTTCGAGAAAAGAAATCAAATCGAGTCTAATGGTCACTATAATTCCACTAAAAACTGAGTTTCTAGCGTCCTATATTTTGCTAAGAAGTTCACAGGTGGCATTTTTTTCTAAATGCATTCATTTACACAATGTATTTTTAGCATCATAAAAGAGATTCCTGCCTTTAAACATTATAATTATTACGCCCTATCTGTGAAAACAGAATGAGCTGTTCAGAGCGGAAAAAAAGTAGTGGCAATCTCTCCGAACGCTGAAGGAATTGGCCGTTTTCATGAAAAAGTTAGCAGAACATGTAACATATTATAAACAACTTTAATTCACAGAATTTGTATCTAAAGAGGCCATGTCCATCGTCATGTAATTTCCAATAACAGTACAAAACTATCACCTCCGAATCACGTCACACACACAATCATGTCTAGCCTATTGTAGGCATAAAGGAAAATTAACTTTAATAGCTGACCACTCGTCGTATTATATTCCCTTAGTGCATATTTAATGACTAAAGCAGATATCTTGTTTCATAAAATAATTGCAGAGGACTTGTAAAATGTCAAACTTTTCATACAGAATTTGCTCACTGCCTTTGGGAAAACTTTGCGAAATTACAGACAGTTAATCGGCCCATAAGAGCGTTTGCCAATAAATAAAGGTAATTGCGTTATATTTCGTCCTGCAGTCAGAACCTATTATTCGCCCATGCACATTGGCAAAAATAATGATAAAAAGTGTACTTTTTACACGTAATAAATACCTGTATATGTCGATGCGAATCAATAACTAGCTGAATGGACTGTCTGAAAAAATCTGCAGAAGACATAAAGAGACAAGTATAGGATTATACGAAATTGTTAATAAGTGTGCAATTTTTCGAAAATATTAACAAACACATGTGCCAGATGAATCGAAAAATATTTTGTTTAGATTGATATGTGAGTTGTTATTTATCTAGATAATAAACGTGTTGTTTTTATTGGATCATTTCAATTTAATTTGTGCTTTGTCATATTTACTGACTGTGTCGTATTTCGTGAAGGTGAATCCATCTGCACGCTGCAGAACTAGCTTAATGCTCTACAGCAAAATGTTGTTACCAAGTATATTGTCTCTAACTGCAAAATAGAAGATAGTTATTCCATATTTCTGTCTAACATAGCTGATAGAAGGACCTTAAACACCACGAATACAAAAAAGCAATAGTGATTTCATAGTGAAATAACCAAGGGTTTTCATACGTTACGAGTATTTACTGTTTGACATTCTGCCAGTGCTCGAGGGTTTATTCTGTGTAGCAAGATTACACAAAATGTCTCTGATTCTCAAGAATTTGTGTATTAGAAAAGTTTATCGGAGACGAATAACGAAACATAATTTCAATACTTCACCTAAAACTAAGGGGCGGGTGCACAATGTGCCCTCACCACATTTCCTTTCGGCGCTCCACAATTTTGACGAAATTTCAATCAACTTGTGGACTTTCCTATAATTTTATGGCAAACATTTTGGTATGTATAATCTTAGGGTCCGGAAATCATGTTGGCCATGGCTAACCACATTTGAAGTCATTATGTTGTATTTTTTGTGTTCTTCATTGTTTTTCCACTACACAAAACGAGCTACTGCATTTTGTTTTCATTTCCTTTTGGCTCATTCATGACACAAACGGTTATGTTTCATCTATTTGAGCAACATATATCAATAAATTTCTTTGTTTTTCTTTGTTTTTGGCGCAATACAATAAAAAAATAAAGAATATTGAAAAGTATTATCTTGTATTTTCTTTATTCCATGTTTTATTTCTCATATTATACAAATTTGATGATATAAAGCGTAATTCATCAAAAAGTTACCAGAATAAAAAAAAAATCATTTATCTCTTGTTATTTTTATCTCTTTCGGCAACTACGCAACAGTGCATAGTAATAAATTACGTGGCATGATACCCGCAAATACATTATCACACATGTATGGTAACACAAAAGTATGAACCCCAAAGCAGGCAAGTTTACTAAAATACTTATTTTTCTATCTAAAATATTTATCTTGTATAATATGACAAATCTAATCACTTGTGAATGCATCATTGGATATTAACAGACGAAAACTTAAAATATCCCAACACAAATCCCTTTTTTCTATATATTTCGTTTATGGTGAATAGCGCCCTTATGTTGGACCTTGAGAAATTTGCGAAATAATCTGCATTTTGTAGATTTTAGTTCTGTTTAGATTGGCAAAATATTGAGAGTGATTGGCCTGAAAAATAAAGATTTTAGAGAGGGGGCACAATGTGCCCCCCCCCCCTTGCGTAACGGAGAAGCCAAAAAATAGCTGGCCTTTTTAGGGTTAGATATTAAATAGCGTGCAAGTCAACTTTAGTGCTAATACATGAGGATATAACTCATTTCAAGTCGAAACTGTCGTAGTCATCACTCAGTTGTCCATTTTTTAACAGAAATGTCAGAAATTCTTCTCTTCTTCTTCTCTTCTTCTTCTTCTTCGTCTTCTTCTTCTTCTTCTTCTTCTTCTTCTCTTCTTCTCTTCTTCTTCTTCTCTCTCTTCTCTCTTCTATCTTCCTCTTCTTCTTCGTCGTCGTTCGTCGCGCAATCAAAATAGTAAGAGTCACCATCTGGTGTATATTCGTACTGTATGCAGGTCAGGTGTGGTGTACAGTATGTACAGCGGCACATATGAACTGATTGACATTAAACCTGATTGCAGCTAAAAAAGCTGAAGCTCTTTCTAGCGAAGGAAGGAATTTGTGGAGGTACAGTTGACAACGTTGCTGTAGTGAGTTCCAAAGTCTTATATAGTCCGGGAACACAGACTTCTGATATATTTCTGTTCAAGGATGTCGAGTAAGATTTATACGGAAGTCGATGAAGTGTCTTTCATGTTACAAAATGGCGAGCAGAGCTCGTGAATCATCCTCCATTTTCTATTTTAAGAACATTGTTTTATCTGAAAGTACGTCATCGATAGATGGAGTACACTACTCAGTTAAGTTTTTGGTTCAATGCAGTTGAACCTCTTCCTTATTAAACTATAATTTGGTTACGAATGGCAATGGCAGCAACTGTGACGCCACCGCCAAGCCAACCCTATATCACCGTTAAAGACTGTGTTTTTTGATTTGAACACCGACAACCATTTTTGCTCAGATATGATCCAACCAAGAATATATTAGGGCCAGTTTCAAAATCTGGATTCAAAGTGTTGATGGCATAAATATGTAAAACGATAAATCATTTGAAATTGGGCAGTTGGTCAAGCTGTATTTCGTAAGGGTAAGTTAGGTTCCATACAATGGATATAGCTTTCACTTACTAATTTTGAATTTGGTAGACTCCAACTGTTGGAGACATTGCATGACAATCGTCGATCAAATGCAATCGGGCGATTTCTTGTTTACCTTGTTGTTTAACGGCTGCAAAAAGGTCAAACTCAGTTTGCGATGTTACGTGTATTCTGTTTGAATTCTATCAGTGCTTATTATCACGAAACCTAGCTTTTCAGCTTCAAAGCCTTTGTGAGAGGTGAAGATTCATGTGAATCTTTATATTATAAATTATATTATCTTATTTTGTCGATAAGTTTCTTTCGGGGGTGCAAATCATGGGTCCAGTCTTTAACTGTGTTCATTTTATCGGAAAATGTACCAAGCGAACGAGCTACAATCACTTGCAATGTGAACATACCCGTTATATCTCCACCCCTCACAAACATGTAAGAGGCCCGTAAGAGATGGAAACTACTTGTATTTTTACCAAACTTAAGTTTAGGAAGCTACGATGATCTGTGACGAGAAAAATGGTGACTGTTTAAAAATCGAGTTCTGTCGAGGTAAAAGTGCATAATAAGTTTAAACTTGATATTAATGAATTTCATTGCCTTCAAAGTCGCAATGTCGAGGCAAAGGCCAAATCAACCACGGAGAGAATAAGAGCCAAGTCTTGAGATACTGTAAGTGTATAATGTAATTATTTATTTAAAAGATGTGCAGACAGTGCGGTATATACACTGCAAAAACGAATGCTGATACAACATCACGGAGGTTGCAATTTGCGAAAAAGTGGTATTCTCATTTTGCCGATTGAATCACACAAAAAAGGGCACTGCATCATTTTGCCTCTGCATCGGACTTTAAAGGAATAGTCACATTTAAAATCTACTTGCAACCATCTCTATTTTATCCTGGCCAAGCAGCCTGGCGGGAAAGTTATTGTATTCTCCTCTCGTCTAAGTCCCCAATTTGTAGCTAATAAAATTACGCGATATTGCGCCTGTTTGTATATTAGCGGTCCCCCAGAAGCTGTGGCAGCCGAAGGTGATGCAACGCCTCAACTAAACACAACAAAAAGAAGTAACTACCCCCTTTTTCAAACAATCATAACTTTTTCACGAAATGAGTTTTAGCAAAATAATTTGGCAGGAGTATTCCTACATTATTGACTAACATCTGTGTGAAAATGTAAATGATTCCTGAAGCCATGCATGAGTGAGCATGCATTAAAGGCAAAAATGTCACTTTTCAAAAGTCACAAGGGTCATTTTGGGGAATTTATGATGCAGGATTTTGACAAATTGTGTTTCTGGTGAATGATTAAGCACTATTTATGTTAATCATCTATCGTTTGACCCCCTTTCACCTACCCTGGCACTTTCGCATATTTTACGCTTCAATGAGCTCAATTAAAAATTTTCATATTTTTCAATTTGGAAATTGTAAAATCCGTTAAGTTTATTGAAAAATTTAAATCCGGTATTTTCAGCAAAATGTATCTTTACATGTTGTACGAACACAAGAGGTTGTAACCATGTCATAGCTGAGTGAGCACACTTTATGAACAAAGCAAAAAGTGCCATTATTTACCATTATTTTGGCACAAGAGGT
Organism: Eucidaris tribuloides; assembly: GCA_001188425.1. Lineage (NCBI taxonomy): Eukaryota > Metazoa > Echinodermata > Echinoidea > Cidaroida > Cidaridae > Eucidaris > Eucidaris tribuloides. The sequence goes on from JZLH01S0354918.1 coordinate 26,152, forward strand.
GACTCCTGTGACTTGTGAAAAGTGACATTTTTGTCTTTAATGCATGCTCACTCATGCATGGCTTGACCAATCAATCACATTTTCACACAGATGTCAGTTAATAAGTGTAGAAATACTCCTGCCAAATTATTTTGCTAAAACTCAATTTGTTAAACAGTTATGGTTGTTCGAAAAAGGGGTAGTTACTTTTTTGTTGTGTGTATATAAAAGAACACAGTACCCATATAAAATTGAAACATAATGGATGTTTCCTAGGCCCCATGGACCCCCTCCAAAATTACACAACACCCCCTGCAAAATGTCCATAATCGTTCGTTGAGCTAGAGCCCTGTGTATATGTCAGTTTGGCCAGGGGCGAGGCCACAGGGCGTGGGGGCAGGGGCGGCCGCACCTCCTTTTTTTTTTTGGGGGGGGGGTAGGTAAAAAAATGGCGGTTTGGTTTTGGTAGTCGTCGGCCCCTGCCCCCTCCGCCCCACCGCTTGTCGGACGATGTTTTAATTTGGCAGATCATTTTTTTTTTTTGGGGGGTGGCGGCAAAAGCTAGCTTTGTCGTTCGTCGCCCATGCCCACTCCCCCCCCCCCCGCTTGTCGGACGATGTTTGGCTTGTAATTTGGCAGATAAAACATTTGGTGGGCAAAATTTTCCCGACAGATTTTTTGCCCCTCCTAGGATTTTACCCTGGCGCCACCCCTGAGTTTGCTTGTAACGTAGCCTTCTTTCCGTCCTTTCAGTCGATCGCCGTCAACAGTTGCTAGCAATTCTCTTTTGATGAGGGACAGTTTTTACGTGAAGATTTTTGAGAACTCTGTCAAACCCCGGAAGCTATCGATAATCGTTGAATTTGTTCATATTTTCCAGTCATATTCGCTTTATGGACGTATTGCAAAAAAGGGGAATCATACAAGGGCACAATCGTGCAAATGTTGAGTCATTTCATTCGGGGGAGAGAGGGGGAGTGTCGGGAGGACGGTGGGGGAGGGGGAGGGGTTAGCTGGAAGGCGGTGAAAGGTTCAACCAACTTCGGTGTGTTCTGTAGTCATCTGCTGACATATTACTATCGGAAGGCTACCGGAAACTCGGATCGACCGGGCACAAATTCTGAAAATCAAATAATGCTTTAACCCCACGTGTCGATATTAACTATCATCATGGTTGCTAGCGAACTCATACTTCCTGCCTGTGATGACACTGTCTACCGTTGCAATGTAAAGAAGCAAGGAGGTTTAAATGGAGTTCCAACTTGCCATTATTAGTTCATACAGCTAGCTGTTTTGCAAGGACGTTAAAAAGATATTCTTGAGGTGCTTTGGTGTCATTGATGTTCCAAGCCACCTTATATTTAAGGAAATGGAGATGATGCTTGACATGCTTCTTGGTTAAACATTGTGAATTTTCACCTTACGAGGGAGTATTATTACATGTGAACAAAAATAATAAAATAGGAAGAATTTGTCTGCAAGATTGAATCAACGTAGTATGAATGTTAGATATCACACCCTACTTTTATATCAATTTTGACACTTTTCCGATTTATCTCAACAATTGAAATCGAGGTATTTGTGATTTTTGATTAAAATTATTCTTTGGGCCATTCTTTGAAAAGTGAAACAAATGGTCACACACGTGACAGAACTCATTTGACCTCTGTATCTCATGTAATTCCAAAGGTCTTGCAGGTACATTGTTTTGAAATGTAAATATATCTTATATATGTCAATAGTGATCAAGTGAAAATATTTAATGTTATGTTAATCATACTTATTTAGGGTCAGAGAGGTCAAATAAGTTTTGTCACGTGTGTGACAATTTGTTTCACTTTTCAAAGAACGGCCCCTTTGTGACTTATGTCAGAATGGTACATTGTATAGTTTTCAATTATGATTTCTGGATTTCGCTGTGCAGCCAGCATTTTTAATAGAGGGTCCGGGTGGGGGGGGGGGTCCCACTGAAACACATGACATTGGTAGAATCAGAAACCCATGGATTGTATCAATTCGCATTCTCTTGTTGACCAGATTTCATGATTAAATGGTTTTCAACAAAGACATTTCCCTTGTACATGTACATAAATAAATGAGGGACGGGACTCTTCCCAGGGTGGGCAATCAGGTGTATAGGACAATACAAATTGAGAAAACAGAGAGCTTCCGATTCTTCCAATGCCTTGTATTATACTTGAGGGAAACGCCCCACCCCCGCCCTTAAATACCCTTAAATATTACTGGGTACATTACTGAAATCCTGCAATCACAGGTAAATACGGCTGGCGTCCATTATACTCTACGCACATATTCATCAAACCTCCCGTCTATAACGATTCATCGTTTATAACGTAACAAAATATACTTCAATTGAATGGAAAATTTGGAGATATGTTTTATGTGTCTTAGCTGGACCAAATCTGACCAGAAACGGCTGTGGGGGAGGGGGGGGGGATAAGAACTTAATGATATTAAGACGCTCATACAAACAACTTTATTTTGCATTATCTTTCTAATGTGACCGTGATTCGATCGAAAATATTAATCTAATAAAGTGATTGATCATGAAATAATACACAGCAAAAAAAACTTGAAATGTGTTATCTCTCAGGAATTAAATCCAAAGTGAAGACTGCTGCTTCTATTCCATATTAAAGTAAGTAAATGTCTGTGCTAATCGTTATTCTTGTTTTGTTATCGTAATCTACTTTCATCGCTTTAATCCACGATGTAATCACGAAAAATGGTGCATATCAAACTGTCTGAATAACAGACGGGAAGTAAAATCAGTTGTTAATCTATCACGGACATGTTTGTCTGAAGCAGGAGAAATCGTTAATTAAAGTGTGTTAGATGTAAAACTTTGAAAAAAATATGAAAAAATACGGAATGTGCAAAATAAAGTCACAAGGAAAGATAAAGACGAGGACAGACATATTTTTGTCTTGCTCATGTCTGTTTCCAATTATACAGACCATAATTCTTGTTTGGTTTACGCACCCAGTAGATGCAATAATAATTTATCATATTCACGACCTCAAAACAAGATTAAATAGCATTCAGAAATAAATACAGGAGCAAAATAATCAGTATGCTATATACACGACTTGTTTTTTATATTTAGTATTCACTTTCATACATATTTCATCGTATTGCACATGTAGTATACATAAATTGTAAATAAATTATACAAAAGATTTATTTTTCATTTCTGACATTACAAATTTATTGCAAAACTTTAAACAATGTATAATCTGTTATGTAAATTATATATATATATATATTATATATGGAAAGATCGACACGCAGCCGAAAAGTGCTCGATGAACCTTTGGGCCAAAAAGCACTTCCCAAGGACCATAAACTACGAAAAATCTCAAAACAAATAACACCCTCAAAGTGAGCTGACAGTTGCATGAAAAACATAGGATTCCATAATACAATCAACAATGTCAGCACCCTCAACCAAAGCCAACTCCACAACCCGGTCATCGAACATGAGCCTGCCCAATTGTTAGATGTAAAGCTGACTGCCCCTGCGGGGAAACTGCCTGACCCCCGCCGTCGTGTATAAAGCGGAAGCTAACTCAATCATATACACAAAAACAGACATTGAAGCACCGGAGGCCCGTTCAAGGACAGATACAGAAATCATACGAAATCTTTCAGACATCAAAAATACGAAACTTGAAACCGAGCTATCAAGCATATATGGAGCCTAAAAAAGAATGATATAGAGTATCAAATCAAATGGAGCATAATTACGTTCTTCAAACACCTTCAAAAGAAAAGCGGCATATGTAATCTCTGCTAGAGTTAAAAACTATCGATCATAACAAACAAAACGAAACCCACTCAACCGCCGATCCGAATCTGTATCGAAATTGCAGACACAGCAACCCCAGACCACCAGAGCGTGAAGGCAACTATCGTTTCGTGAGGACATCCAAACTTCGATCAAGTCGCCCTCTGAAGAACGTTCTTCGTGAAAACCACTGGTCGCGACCCGGGAACCCAAAAGGTATATTATATATATATATATATTATATTATTATATATATATATATACACCTCCATCATGAATTTACACTTTTGCTCAAAAGCAACAAATTTTTCATGATTGAAACCTTTCCTGTGACGCATGAACTCACTTCATCCGCTGTGTCCTCAAACTGAACATTCATTATCTTGGATCAAGCACTGTTGGAAAGTCCAGGAAGCAGCGAATTAGTCAACATGGTTCAGGAGTTCTTTATCTGAAGTCAAGACGACAAGAAGACGTTCCTCTCCATTTCCATGATATGATTTCTTTTGAATCATCTTCAAAACATTTAAACTGACTAATACGAAGCAGAATTAGCGTGACGTTTCGTTCGTTCACCTTCCGGAAGCCGTTAAGACAGCTCAAAATAATTCAATTTTATACCTTTTTATTTTTTTATTTAACTGTTAGATAATGGCTTTCATTTCACGAAAGTAAAGGCGGAAATTGTTCCGTAGCATAACACAGTTCATCTATGTTTATATGTTTATATGTTTATATGTTTATATGTTTATATGTTTATGTTTATATTTATATGTTTATCAAGTAATCAACTACTATTGTTTTTTGGTCGAATTCGTTTCATTGTTCGTAATGTATATATTTGCATTTTAGCTAACTTCCATTATTAGTTTCGTAAAGCGCTCTGAAACTTATTATTTAGCGCTATATGAATAACAAGATTATTATTATTATTATTATTATTATTATTATTATTATTATCATTATTATTATTATTATTATTATCATCATCATCATCATCATCATCATCATCATCATCATTATTATGTTGCTCCGCGTACAATTTAGTACGCCTATCCCGTTTACTCGAGGTGATATTATCCTGGATAGCATCGAAAGTAGTTTGAAAGTAATTAGCTAAATTACATGTTTTCCCCCTTAGTTGTCCTGATGTGCGTATGTTATACCATCTGTGTTTTTCCATCAAAATTTAATCTTCTGTACACTTGATTTTGATATCAATTAAAGAAGCATTTAATTATTCCATGGCGTATGTATACTGGAAAGTCACAATTGTCCTCCTTGAAGGGCGCTCACCCCACATCATGCTAAGTATGTGCCATGCACTGCATGGTAAAAAAGATGCGTGGGGGAGTCCGGAAGAAGCATGAGTGTTTCATAAAAACACTATATGCGTTAAATTAAAGATGCACTCAACAGCATAGAAGATAACAAGTAGTGTTAAAACACAGACGCATTATTGTAAATAGGCACTCTTTCAAGGTGTGCGGACCTTAAGGAGAAAACTACTGAGTGTACTTCATCACTAAACCTGCAGTCCGATGAGATCTGACGGCTCATGGAGTCTTTTTTTTTGTCTATCAACAATTCTGATTGTCGTCTCTCCACTGCAATAAGATATCAAAATGGTTAAAGGTAAATGACATGATTGTGGTAGTCCTCAACTTGGGCTGAAACTACTCTAGAATCAAGTTAACTATGCAAGGATTCTTCTGTGAAAATCTTGTAGTCAAACGTTGACTCATTCTAAAATAAACAATTTCAATATCACTCGTAGCACGGGAACCTGCTGTGTGGCTCTCTATGGGGCTTATTTTTATCGTCCCCAAATAAAATAAGAATACTCCTATGTTTATGCTTGATTTTCCTTAAGTAAACAAATTTACAGACAAATCCTCCCAGGTGGGAGATCACTCCTGCTAGTGTATAGTTGGTATATATTTCACTCATTTGTTTTTGAGGGCAATTTTCAAGTGATTCCATCATGTCACTAACCTTTAAATTTTAGAGAAAAAGACTCCGTAATCTCTAATAAAGGATGGTTCCAAAAAGGTGCCCAGCCTTGTCACAATAGCGGCACCTTTATTCTGTTATTGGTTCTCTTCACCATTCTGACGTAAAAAGGGTGAAAAAATGGCAGCATTTTCTGGAAAAGACAGCTATCAAGCACCCTTATTGATGCCTATAAGCACCTGTTAAAATGATGTCTCGATTTTGATAAATGGTGCTAAATTGAACATTTTTCCTAGAGCATAAGATCACGGTCATAGCTCATCGGACTATAGACAAAACCAAGACTGTGTTACATTACGGGAAACATGCTGCTTTGTTTACACAATTTTAAGTTAAGGGTGGAGCTATTGCATTCTTAACAGTGAACCTTTAAATCTCACAGTACTTTTCAATTAAAACTCCAAAGACTTCGCATGCTATATTCTGATTGGCAAATCTTGGGTGTCACGGACGTTCCATTTCACGACCCTTTGGTCAACCGGCCGGAGCACGTCATGAAAAGCAGTTATTTGCAAAATACAGAATGATTTCTAAAAATCAAGTATTTGATCTATTTTTCATTGATTTGATAATACAGTGATGGACAGAAAACATGCTCGACACCGTAACTGCTCTTTTTAAAATGTTCCATTCAATCTACTGAAATTTTCAGGAGATATGAGACGCAATGTTTCTGTTTTACCCGGTCTGGATATTACAATATTCTCCAGAATGAATCGGCTTCCACTGAATGCCGAACTTACATTTTAAACTTTCGTTTTATATTCCTGCAATATTCTTAGAGTGTACGTTCTTGTGTTCAGACACCGATTGGTGATGATATTTTTTGTCACCAACCCTCGTTACAAATTGTGCAACCTCAGGGCGTTTCTCTCAGAGATGATATCAACTTAATTTCAAAGGGTGAACAGCTTACATTTCGTTGAGATTCAGTGTTTGTCCTCACTGAAGCCGATCGAATCAGAAAATCCACTTATTGAATGACATAATGATGTCATGACTACTTCTATCAAACACGTTTCCGCTTTTGATTTGGTCATGTCACTTTCACCTATCAATCACTAACGAGTATACTGTCGAAATATCCATAAAAAATATCCCAATCACTTTGAAGGCGACAATCGGCTAGGATGAAACTGGTCCAATAAATCCAATCACAACAATATTCAATCCGTTACTCCCATATACTTTACGGGATGATCACCTATTTCCGGGCTTCACTCGATCATGATCATTTCATAGCTGTCTCCATCACGAAGATCAAACTGGGCAAACGCCTACGTATGTTAATTCTCCGTGAAAAAAAAATCACATATCCATACATCTTCACGAGTCCTCGACATTATTTGCTTTCATAATAAGTTCATAAAAATGAGCCGAGTCATCTCAATGAGTTCGAGCCAAAAAAAAATTATATGCATTTTTTTTTTCAGAATGTTCATCGAATCATTGGTGTCGCCTCCGAGCTTTCCATGATGATTCGCTCTGACTCATACTCGGTCGGATCAAGATTCAACATCAGTTGCTTGGGGTCGGATAAATCCACATCCATCATTGTGATATCCGGTATCATGAAGTTCTGCGTCTCTAACTCGTCACCCTCCTCGACCAATCGCGGCTTGTCTAACTTCAGCATTGATTTCGGGCGGATCGACGTCTGTGTCGGTGGCGGCGGGGGCGGTTCACACGGTATTGTAAGATCGATTTTACGCACGCTAATCCCGTTGCCCGCAGAGACGAACGTCGGCGTGGCGGACGATTCCGTGATCGTGGGGTTGCAGATGACCTCCACGCTCTGAACGTCCTTGAGGATGATGCGCGGATCGACGTGTTTCGGTACTCTGCGCCGAGGCCATTTGCATATGCAAATCGCGACGGCTGTGAAGATGAGGAGGAGGACGATGAAGACTGGTATGAACCAGATCCAGGGTGCGGCCATCATAAACATGATGAATGCGATGTCGATGTTCACACTGATGTCGAAGAAACATAAATACTTTCAGCAGTGTGTTTTTTATAACAATCCTAGCTCGTGAACTCAAGTCATGGTTGTACTGTCGTTAGCCTAAAAGTTCCAACGATCTTCTGTGTGCTGTTGATGGAGCCTGTAATGATAATAACAAAATAACAGAAAATGATTAGAAGAACAATCTGAAAAGGCAAAAACAATTTCGACAATATTTTTGTTTGTTTTTGTCAACATTGCTGAAGTATTTATCAATGCTTTCTTTTAAAATAAGAATAGACAAACCATATGCAATACAGGCATTTGATTAGCGCTTGCACTGAAAAATATGTAGATACAAAATGAATATATTTTGCATTTGGTCATAAAATGGAATAGCGCATTGTTGGTAAAGTACATGTAAGTGTATAGTTAACAATAACAGGTACTCCAAGCTTAAGTAACATAATTCCCTACGAAAGCACCTTACCTACCCTTGCTTTGACGAAATGAAAATATCGGTAGATTTGTGTTAGTCACACTTACCAACCATGCTCGATACAATTTACCCAAGAAATGACCAATCGGAACATAGGATAAAATTTGTGGCAATGGTACTTCGATCGTTCTTGTCGATCAAAGGTCTCCGGAAATATTAATCCAAGTTAATTCCTACTGCCTCGTTAAAGACATGATATCCAAGTAATGTTGGTGATAGTTTAATCCCTTACAAGAAGAGGAGGATGTTTGAAAAGTGCGGCCCCTTTCCTATTGTCGGAGCACGAACAAGCTCCATGACTACTGCGTCTCAATTGGCACACGTTGGAGTTCAAACTATGCGGTGTACCCCATACAACAGCTGAGCGCGGCTGCCTCAAGCTTGGCAGCAGTATCGATGTGACTGCTCAGACATCTGTGGTTCATCAAGGTTTCACAAATTAATATGTTTTGCTTTTAAAGAATTGACAAGATCTTGATTATAAACCTAGAGGTACATCCAGGTACCATTTTTTTAAAGCTTACATCAGCATTTCAGGGTCAGAGTACACTGAGTGGGACAAGATATGTTTTCATACTACAAATTGTTGGCGTATACAATTCAAGTGCGCACGCATCCCATGATAAGCGCGCGCCGACCGTGATATTGTAGGGCATCCTTCCCACACACTTTGCAAGGGATGCTTCGCTTTGACATTCGACACCATGACTAATAATACCGAGCTCCAGTCTTCCAGTAAGTTTTCGTACCACATCTCAATTGTTATTTCTGAGCTGTGTGTCACACGCCAAAAAAAAAAAAATCAAACGAGGTTATACGTGTCTATATCTGATGCTAACTCTGATGCTAACAAAGAAAAAATTTCACAAAAGTCAGTTGATTATCAGAACTACCGGTGCCGTTAAGAGCAGACTTGCTTCAAATGGGGAAAGCATTCTTCATTGAAATCATCATATGGACCTTCTAGGTTCATGGTCAAAGTAAAACTATACTTGCATGGACCTTTATTCATAACATGAGTACACCACATGGCATTGTGTGCTGGCTGCCATTTCTCCTGGTCTATAGATTTCCAACTGTGGATTGTGCCAAATAATTTTTACCACCTTTTTATTGTCAGCATTAATTTGAAAGTCCTTCCTGTACATTATGGTCAGTATTGCTCATATTAGTTTTGGTTTGTTGTAGATACATGCAGCATGTACACGAAGTCGATTTTGATTCATCCGTCAACAACTTGTGTTAGCTTATTATGAACAACTGATTTGCAGAGAGAATAACATTGCTTTGTTTCAATTTATTAAGACTTCGTTGGTTTGAAACAAAGGTACGTGAGGAAAATAAGAAAAGAAACAAATTAATAGGTTTCCGAAATGATGCGTTATTTTAGTGCTATTTTATACTTAATTAGAAAGATCGATTCTAAATAGACGACACCAAGTGCATGACCAACGAACATTCTTGTTCCTATCAGTGGTGTAATGAGCCAAATCACTTCGGGGGTCAGAATCAAATGAGGCAAATCATTTGAGGGTCTGAAATATTATGAGCCAAATTACTATTTTATCTTATTTTATTTATTTTATCTATTTATTTATTTTTTTAATTTATTTATTTATTCTATTTTTGGGGGTGGGGTGGGGGTCAGAACAAATAGACAAATCATTTTGAGGTCAGAACAAATGAGGCAAGTCAGGGGGGGTTAGAACGAATGAGGCAAATCATTGGGGTGTCAGAAACGAATGAGGCAAATCATTGGGGGTCAGAAATGAATGAGGCAAATCATTGGGGGTCAGAAACGAATGAGGTAAATCATTGGGGGTCAGAAACGAATGAGGCAAATCATTGGGGTCAGAAACGAATGAGGCAAATCATTGGAGGTCAGAAACGAATAAGGCAAACTTCATTTGGGGGTCAGAAGCGAATGAGGCAAATCATTGGGGGTCAAAAACGAATGAGGCAAATCATTGGGGTCAGAACGAATGAGGCAAATCATTTGGGGGTCAGAAATGAATGAGGCAAATCATTGGGGGCCACAAACGAATGAGGCAAATCATTGGGTGGGGGTCAGAAACGAATAAGGCAAACTTCATTTGGGGGTCAGAAACAAATAAGGCAAAATCATTTAAGGGGTAAGAAACGAAATCCATTAATTGTATAGCCCATACCATGATCAAATTTCACTTGGGGTTCAAGTACACCTCCTCCAAAAAAAAAATCTGATGCCAGTAATTCTTACTTATTCTGGGACCCCAAATTGCACTATGTTTCTCTTTCAAAAATGCAATTACGACCTTATGTACCTTCTTGAACCTTCTTGAACATGCTAATTTTTTTTCCACTAGTCTCATGTAGATTGGTAATCATTGACCCAAAAGATGAATATTTAGATGATGATACTGAACTATGATCTCATTTCAGTGGACCTGACACACATACTAAACCACAAGTTGTTTTGTGTACTTTTTTTCGAATTCTAGACGATCACATACTGTATCTGCAAATTCCTGAGAAGTCGGAGGGCTTAAGTGATGTTTATTGTGTTTCTCAGTGGAGGGCAGTAAAGGAGGCGTACCTTTAAGGTCTATAGAACTTTGTGAAACGATCGCATGTAGGCCTAGTAGGGGAAAGGACTCGTGTTGAACAATGAGACATACTCTATATTTAGCAGATATGAGTCTTCTCCGGTGTGTGTAAGATATAATTTATATACAAGAGGATATCATTTTTTACTTAATTTAAGATTAAAGGCACAGCATAACAATGATGTGTGTTATCTTCTAGGGCCCTGGAAACGATGTATGCATGGGTGTTGAACGTACTAATAAATGTGACAAGCAAAAAAGTGAAGTTATCATGCCCAATGCGGATTCCGTTACTGTTCAGTTCAATAAGAAAAGCCAATCAGTCAGTCAGTCAGTCAATCAATCAATCAATCAATCAATCAATCAATCGTTCAATCGTTCAATCAATCATTCGATGAAAATGATATCAGGTTTTGGGAGTTCTTTTGGGGGTTGATACAAATCAGTGATGATGAAAGATGGTGCCCCCTACCTTTTATTTTTGTAAAGTACGTACAGGGGCTCTCTTTATTCCCTGCATGAATAACGTTGAAGTTTAGGGTATTTCAGGTAACAAATAGCATCACTTTGGCGACACTGCTAACGCATTAAATAAACTTTACCACACGAATGGGCTGAATGCCAGAAGGAAAAATGGTGGCAGTTAACCATTACTTGACAAGAATACTTTTCAGGTTTATGATATCACGAAGACACAAATATTCATTATTATTTGAAAGTAAGTGTACATTTTTCTTACCCCCCCCCCCCAAAAAAAATGTGGCAACTCATTAATGCAACCCATCTCAGTAAATGACTGGCCAGATTTCCTTCACTCTTACACGGACTACATTCTAAACTACAGGGCAGGGGTTCTCACACTGCGGCACGCGTGCCATTTTGGCGCATCGGGCATTCCGAAGTGTCGCATTGAAGCGGTTATGAAAAAAAAACTGTAAAATGTGTAATTTCTTTGAATTTGTTTTTATGCTGTTTATATTGATTAAAGCCATTCTGGGCCTCTTAAAATGCCTCGTATTTAAAAACTTCGGGGGGGGGCTATGCCCCCTGACCCCCGCCAGGGGCCCTTGAGCAGGCCCCTGGACCCCACGCCGCGATGCTGAGCTCGCTTTGCATGTTGGATAGTGGCGCAGTACAAATTCTCGACAATAAATTCAACAAAAGTAATTGAGAAGCCCTGCTACAGGAATTTAAAATAAATCCTGAACGGCTGTGGTTAGGGACCAGTCAATTTTTGGATGTAGATTTAAATCTTAAAGATTTAAATTTTAAGCATTTGTTACTTAAGTATAAATGGTTAAGATATAAATTTCAATCCAAAATTGACAGGTCACTCACTACAGCCGTTCAGGATTTATTGTAAGTCCCTGCAATTAAGAGTGTACCTGAAGCTGAATTGGAGTGGACGACAGCTTGTCGGTCAAATATTAAAGATGGTTAGCGGTTCGATAAAAGTTTGCTAAGGTGACTAATTTCAAACGCTAACCTAATTGGTTTCCAGACGTTTAGATTTACCCATCCTAAATTGATCGGGAAACTGAACTATCTTCGGTCAACTTGCTTTGATTGAGACTATATTATGTGTCTTGATTTGCTTTCTTCAATAAACCGGCGTCACAGGCTGCACACTGCGAAAACTGGGTGTTAAATTTAAAACCAAGTTTGTTGCACAATATGAATACAAGAAAAGTGTTGCTTTTTAATACCCTTGGTGTAAAAGCCAATGCTCTTGGTGTTTGAAATAATTCGTTTGGTGTTAAAATAACACCCGTGATGTTACAATTTTACAATATACATCTATACATCATTACATCTGTATTGTGCGACACCACGGGTGCTTAATTTAACTCAGAGGAAGAAAAGTCGCATTGTTTGGACTCTGGAATCGAGACTACACGGTAATCCAATTCCTAACCCATATGTCAAATTGTAGAGACTCCCCCCCCCCCTTGAAGTCACTTTTTTGGCATTGATCTTAAGAGACTCCTAAATAAACGCAAAGAAAAACGCTATAAAAATCGAACGCGTCAATAATCTCATACCAGTGTAGTTTATCATTTAAAACATAATGTTCTGGTTGTTATGAGTGTGACCATGACTTGACTCGGCTACACCCCCCTCCCCCAACCCTTCACAAGTTCCGTGGTTTCCAGTCGCCCTACCTAAACGACTTCCCCAGTCCCTCGATCATGCCATGATTATATGTTATAAATTATCGAAGTAATGTCGGCAGCTGGCTGCGAGCTATTAGTCATGTTGGGCTGAACACTGAGGCCTAATCTCATTTGTAAATGATAATTACCACAAAACGCCTAAAAATATGATTATACCATCTTTTTTTCTAATAATTCAGTATATACAGTGGATTTTTCTTTTATTTTTATTTATATTAATTTTATTCAATTATTTTAGCACGGGACTTGTATCAGCCCGAAGACTGGTCTTTTCCAAGACCATGCATAATAAATAAAAAACATACACAGTAAAATCATAACAACACTAGAATAAAGAAAACCTAAATATGACAATAAGTTACGTCATCAAAAAGGACATCTGATAAAAAAATAAGAAAAAAACGAAATAGACAAATAGAATTAATGAAAACGTATCTTTTTAATCAAACTGGTAACAAAATATTTATGAAATAAAAATGAAAATAAATGAACAATTTTCATTTTGCAATAACCAAAATACGAACAAAATACAGGATATTTAATGTTGTGAGTGATGGAGATTATGTCTTCGTTTAAATGTGTCGAGAGTGGAGCACTGTTTAATTCCAGGTAAATTATTTCATAATTTCACCCCCAATATGTCAAACTTTTATTTTTGAAACAGGTTTTAACATAGGGATGTGAAAAATTATGCGAGATATTTTTACAGTCCAATGGATACATGTATGATATTGAAACATGGGTGTAGATAATATTACAACGCTAACAAATCAACTTACAAATGGAGACAAACCATTCCCATACACTTTTTTACGTCTTCTCTTTTTCTATAATGTGGATCGTCATTTTCACATTAGTATCTCAATAATGTGACAGTGTTGCTCTTTCATCAATATGTGCAGCATTGGTATCATAATTACCATTTTGCTCTTTTGGAGATTTGGGAGGTAGTGGAGTAACAAGAAATAATTTTTTCCCTAACTCTTATCGTGTCGCTGGCGAAGTTCTGCGCCACGGATTGTGCTCTTTGAATAAGTGTCAATAATTTTTAAAAAATATGAGAGTAATATAATTTGTTCTTTCATTTGTCATGTTTGTTATATAGCAGAATGGCAGCCCTTACTAAATCACACATAACACTGGATGTTTGCATTGGATATTCCTACAAATTCGAGCTTTTTGACATATTTTTTTGTGAAATTGGAAAATATCCACTGTTTTATGGGTATTTGTGAATATCTGTTGCTTCCAAATTAATTACTTCACAAAATTCATTCTAATCTATTAAGAGATCTTAACAATATTAAAATTAAAAAAATATATATTTACATAGTTAGACAGGGTCGGCCTATACTTTTATCTACAACTTTTGGGTCAAATGTTGATTCATTTTTAAAAGAACTCCCATCAGTATTCCTTGTAGCTGTTCTATGGGATCAATTTCTATCAGGACACGAGAGTAATTCATTACTGGCATAATCATGACTGATTCTCCTTAAGTAAACATATTCAAAACAATTCCTTCTCGCCAAGATTTATGTTTCAGGTAGTGTATACATTGGTGTATGTCCGAACTCATTTGCAGCTTGAGGCATTTTTAAGTGTTTCCAATCATGTCATTAGCCCACACTCTATAGACTACAAGGATTTAAAACAAATCCTGAACGGCTATGCTTAGGGACCAGTCGATTTTGGGATTTAATTTAAATCACAAATGCTTAAAATCTAAATCTTTTAGATTTAATTCTAAATCCAAAAATCGACTGGTACCTTCTACAGCCATTCAGGATTTATCTTAAATCCTTGTAGACCTGATTTAGAGTGTACAACGAATTACAAACGGTTACCAGGTCAATCCAACAATTTCCGATTGGCAAAGCCAAATAATCTTGTCACTTTCAATTTGATCAGTAGACATAAAAATTGGGTTCAAGATTTGCACGCCAAAAAAACGACAAAGGAATAAAATCAGTTAAAATAATGCTCAATGTGAAGATCGTTATAAATAAACACCTCTCATAAAACTTTTGGGTATTTAGTGAAAATCTGGAAGGTTAAACTTCAAAATTTGCAAGCAACGGACCATTAGTGCAGGATGGGGCGGCCTGTCGGGGTCAGTTGTCCGAAGGTCACGCAGAGTTCAACATCTGACCACATACTCAGCACTGACCACAACGCTCACCTGGTGATGCGAATACCTATCTGAGCAAAATTTGAAGTCATGGAAGCAATATTCTGGTAGAATATCTTTATTAGTGTTTCTCATAAAGCAATAAGTTCATGACATATGGATCCTAAACTTTGAACACACTATTTGAAGTACTGCCATGTGGTAATGATATGAAGCGAAGTGGAGGTCTTGCAAATGATGAACCTAATCTTGAAGTCAACTTACTCCGTTTGCAAAATGGAATGGTTCAATATCTGCAATAGTATGCCTGACTAAAACATATTTAACGCCAACACATAACAGAAATCTGAATCTTTTATCACCGTTTTATTAAATATAAGTTATACAATATGCATGTTACATGTCTTTCTGGACCAACGGATGGGGATAGTGTGTAAGCGCGTGTACGGATATAGTCTCTTTTCCCTTATGTGTCGGGAAAAAAATACTGCCATACTTCCTCTGGTTGTCAATGAAGTAAAATCGCATCGCTGTAACAGTGATGACGAATCCTTACTTTCACACCTTTTCCGATTAAATATGAGATAAAGAGAGAAATGATCGAGATAACCACCTGATGTGAGATCTCCTGTGGCGTGGCCAGGGTTACGATTAAGGGGTCACGGGGGAAAAATGACAAGTCTGCGGTTAGGTCGTTCTGTCGCAGCAAATTTCTTTATTCTGTAGTCGTCAACTCGCGTGTTTTTGTCCATGACTCTCAGCCTCTTTAACACATGCAAATCTGTTCCACGTCTCGTTTAAAGACAGGGAATCTCATTTTTACCCCTTCCTTAGCACAGGAAAGCTTCACTCATACTTTGGTTATTTATGAAGGATATCTCTGAAATCGTAAAATCAGTAGTTACCTATGTGAAAAATGTAAAAAGAAAGCAATTGTCGTTCAGTGTATAATCTATGCTAGGAATTTTTGTGGGTAGCAGCAGACAGTAATTCAAAGTCTACCGGTCACTGCAATACGGTCAGTGTAATTGCACTAAAACTGAGTTTTTAGCTCTTATACTTTGCTCAAGGTTCTGAGATGGTATTTTGTTGCGTACAGGTACTTACACAACGTTAATTTTTAGACATGCAAAAGAGACGCTCTACCTTTAAAGATACTAGACTATATAACATTGTTGAAGCCACATTTAAAAAAAAATGTCAAACTATGCTTACATATCTGACAGTGTTTGAAATGGACAAATAAGAACACCCTAAACACAAAAGTTTAGGATAGTAAAAACAAAATGTTTAGACCGTTATACTGTCACTCCAGTATTATAAGATTTACGCTGCACCAGTGAATTCTCGTGGCTCAAAAAATGCAACTAGCTGCCAATTTGGGCTTTGTGCTATTCTTTCTCTGAACGAAATGGCGGGTATTTGGCCTAGCGAAAATGTCGAAGATTGTAGCCAGTCAAGAAATGTCTCAAAAACCAAAATACTTAAGAATGCAATTGAAGTTTCATGTAATGAAAGATGATATAGAATTGTCAGCTTTGTATTTTGCCACCACCCATTATTCTATTGGGCACCTGCCCGTGGGGACTGAGTAGCCTCAAAATAGCGTAGAGCTCGATGATTTACGTGCTGCACTGGGCTTCCCTCAATACTTGTCAGCTGAACAAGGCGATCAAGAGACTACCAGCGTTCTCACTCGGTGGAGCTGCGGTTATATGGGTGCTGTATTATGCTAAATTTTGCATAATGTTTAAATCCTATTATTGTCTAACGAATATAAGCTGGATACAGCGCCTGCGAGCACTCTTTGAGTAGATATTTGTGCGCTAACATATAAGCTAAATAATTATTATTATTATTATTATTCATTATTTGATTATTATATTATTATTATTATTAGTATTATTATTATTATTATATATTAGTTATATATCTAATTCATTATTATTATTATTGATTATTTTATTATATTATATTATTATTATCATTATTATCATTATTATCATTATTATTACTATTATTATTATTATATCAAAAATTGAGAGTTGATTGAAGAGTACATCCCCGCCAGAATTGTCTTCAATTTGTACAATTTAAGAGAAAGGAGCTTTTTATAACAGCGCTATACTTTTCTACACCAATTATAATTGATAATGAAGCTTTAATTGAAAATGAAGACTTCTTCTAATAATTTTGTGGGTTAACCCCAAATACCTCTCAACAACTCACGTGTGAGATATATTAAAATGGCATATCATTCGCGGAAAAAAAAAACCCTGTTCGAATCCAGGTGCCATAGTCTTTGAAGAGCAAGAAATACATTATGACTCATTAATACACGCCGGCCTTGTCTGTTCATAGGAGGGGAGGGACCCCTTTATCTATTGTTTCAATGCACTAAACCCCCGAACACAATTTATATACGTGCAATACATCACTAAAAATGTCAAAATAAATCTTTGCTCTTGTCTGTCTACTCCTAGTCCTTAACTATTTAAAGTCAGCACGATCTACGTATTACTGTAAGATTTTTTTTTAATCTTAGTTTGTTTCTAAAAAGCACGTGCCCCAATCTGTTTTATTGAAGGACTGGTTCAGGTAATTTCATGCACTTTTAGCACAAAAGGGGGTGAAATCAAATGAAAAGAACATGAAGTTTTTTATCACAATTGGTCAGTTTATCATACCCTTGAAAAACACTGACATCCATGTGCACAAATTACACATGATATGCTGTCACAGGCTCAAACTTTATCCGAATCTGTAGACATTTTTTTTTTTTACAAATTTGACCCTTCCTGAAATACAAAAAAATAAATAAATAAAAGAAGGGAGTTTATATCTTCTGTCACATGAGAGAATGATTATTCTGTGATGATTTTTTTTATTATTATTTGACTAGGGCAAATTATTTGCTAAATAATAACATGATTAAAAATTATATTAATAAAAAAATTAAGCTTGCGTCTATGACATCATTACTTTCCTACATGTATTTGCACACACAATTTGTGTCCAATAGCATTATACTATCAATTTAATTTATTAAAAAATATTAAGGGGCAGTGACATGACTGTGCGAAGTCATATATGCCTCAAGAAGCAAATGCGTTGAAACATAAATACCAATATAGGCCTATACGCTGGATATAGAATGCATGATATCGATGCTGGAAGGATTCATCTTGAATTTGTAAGATTTTCACAGCAGAAACCTTAAAAGGTGTAATTGATGCTGGTATTAATGTGGCTTAAATTGAGGACTACTTTCAATCATGTCGTTTAAAGTCCAAGTATAAAGTTGACCTATCAGGCAACTTTTTCGTCCATCTTTCACAAAGTATTCTATTGTCACCTCATATCAGAAACAAAACTAGCATGTAGCAGTATGTAGATTATATTACCTATATGGTAAATGTCGCCCCTCCCCCCCCCCGACATTTATATGTTTAGTAATTTATAAAAAAAAAAAAATCGAAGAGTTTCAGAGAAAGCAATTCTCAGGGCATTGATAGATCATGTAGGTCTATCTAAAAAAAACATAATAGCAAAGAATGTTATTTTTTTTATTTACCAAAACTTTACCTTGGCTTTAAGATCACTTCACGTTTCCATGTCCCAGATAATAATGCATTAGTCATGTTCGTATAACTGCGTTATGGTTGTGAAGCAAATCAGTACAATTATGTTAGTCGCTTAACAAAGGTTATGAAAAGTAACAAATATTGACACAATTTATCATCATCATTGAACTTACATCCAACTATCATTACATCTTCCCAGTATCAAACACTCGATGTTTATTGAAAATTTTCAGCTGATCATTATGATCAGCACGTAACTAATTAAACACTAATTTATTGGTGGACGACCAATTAACACCATGAATATTGAAATACGAATGAGGTCTGTGATAATCGTTATACCATTGCGAACCTTAGACCTTAAAAGTTCGTTTATACTCTATAAATGACTAATTCAGCTGTCAAAATGGAAGCGACGTAATTGCGACAAACCATGCTCAATTTTAGCTTATTATTGTTATGCTCGTGAGTAAGATACTGTACATTGTCATTTTCCTCTCCGGGGGCATTAATCACGATGTGTTCTCGTAGCACAGTTCACAGCCAACAAGTTAAATTCTCATAAAAAAAGAATTACTTGCACTATACAGTGTGTCTCAAAAAAAATTGTGCAAGTGAAAACCGCCTTCTTTAGCAATTAGAAAATACTCTTGTGACATGATGCTTATGTCAACGTGAAGTACATAGCCTTAGCTTTTAAATACTGTTAGTTTTGTTTAATTTGCTTTTCTTAATCTTGAGATATATTAATTTGAATAAGAAAGGGTAAAATCGCGATTGTGCCACTTTTACTACAGTCCCGAGTAAAAGTGACACAATTGTGATCCCACCCTTTTGTTGTTGACGACATATCTCGAGATTAAAACAAGCAAATTGAACAGAACAAATGGCATTTGAAAGCTACGACTTTGCCCTTGACGGTGATGTAAGCATACTGTCGCCAGAGTGTTTTTTAATTGCCGAAGAGGGCACTTTTTACTTGCAGAATTTTTTTGAGTACATGCTGCAGCACGTCTCAAAAATTGTTCAAGTGAAAAGCGCCCTCTTTGGCAATTAGAAAATACTGCTATGCCACATGTTTATGTCAAAATTAAGGGCAAAGTCTTAGCATTCAAATGCTGTTTGTTCTGTTCAATTTGCTTGTTTTGATCTCGAGATATCTAGTACACAACAAAACGGTGGAATCACAACTGTGTCACTCTAACGGGAGAGGGCCTGATGCTAT
>JZLH01S0354918.1:46575-61752 GCA_001188425.1 Eucidaris tribuloides
ATTCGTCGTGCTCAAAATGCAACTGCTGCCAATTTGGGCTTGCGTGCTTTCTTCTCTTGAACGAAATCAGAGGGGTATTTGGCCTACGAAATGCCGAAAGATTAGCCAGTCAAAATGTCTCAAAAACCAGACATACTTAAGAATGCAATTGAAGATTTTCATTGTAATTGAAAATGATATAGAATTGTCATGCTTTGTATTTTGCAACCACCCATTATTCTCATTGGCACCTGCCGTGGGGGACTGAGTTAGCCTCAAATAGCTAGAGCTCCAGTTGAGTTACGTGCTGCACTGGGCTTTCGCCTCAATACTTGATCAGTGAACAAGGCAGCAAGAGACTACCAGGTCTCACTCAGGTGGAGCTGGAGTTATGAGGGTGTGCTAGTTATTGCTAAATTTGCATAATGTTTAAATCCTATTATTGTCTAACGAATATAATGGCATACAGCGCCTGCGAGCACTCTTTGAGTAGGATATTGCTGGCTAAATATAACTAAAAATTATATTATATTATTATTATTATTATTATTATATTATTATTATTATTAGTATTATTATTATTATTATTATTATTATTATATCTATATCATTCATTATTATTATTATTATTATTTTATTATATTTATTATTATTATTATTATTATTAATTATCATTATGTATATTATTATCATTTCATTATTACTATTATTATTTATTATTAATCAAAAATTGAGAGTTGATTGAAGTAGTACATCCGCCAGAATTTGTTTTCTTCAATTTGTTACAATTTAAGAGAAAGAGCTTTTTAATACAAGCGCTAATACTTTTCTACACCCAATTATCAATTGTGATAATGAAGCGTTAATCTGACAAATGCAAGACCTTCTTTAATAAATTTTGTGGGTTAACCCAAAGATACCTCTCAGACAACTCACGTGTGAATTATATTAAAATGGCATTATCATTCGCGGAAAAAAAAAAAACCCTGTTCAATCACCAGGTGCCATAGTCTTTGAAGAGCAAGAAATACTATTATGAACTCATTAATACACGCCGGCCTATGGTCTGTTATAGGAGGGGAGGGCGACCCCTTTATCTATTGTTTCAATGCATAAACCCCCCGCAACACAATTTATATACGTGCAAATACATCCACTAAAATGTACAAAATAAAATCTTGTCTTGTCTGTTCTACTCCTAATCCTAACTATTAAAGTCAGCACGATCTACGTATACTGTAAGATTTTTTTTTAATCTTAGTTTGTTTCTAAAAAGCACGTCCCATCTGTTTTATTGAAGGACATGGTTAGGGTAATTTCATGCACTTTTTAGCACACAAAAGCGGGGTGAAATCAAATGAAAAAACATAAGTTTTATTATCACAATTTTGTCAGTTTATCATACCCTTGAAAAACATGACATCCATGCTGCAGCAAATTACACATGAATATGCTGTCACAGGCTGCAAACTTTATCACTTCTGCTTAGACATTTTTTTTTTTACAATTTGGACCCTTCCTGAAATATCAAAAAAATAAATAATAAAAGAAGGGAGTTTATATCGTCTGTCACATGAGGAATATTATCTGGATGATTTTTTTATATTATTTGACTAGCGGCCAAATTATTGCATAAATAATAACATGATTAAAAATTATATTAATAAAAAAATTAAGCTTGCCGTCTATGTGACATGCATACTTTCCTACATTGCTATTTGCACACACAATGTGTGTTCCAAATAGCATTATACTATCAATTTAATTTATTAAAAAATATTAACGGGGCAGTACATGACTGTGCGAAGTCATATTATTGCCGCAAGAAGCCAGAATGCGTTGAACACATAAATACCAATATAGCCTATACCTGGGATATTAGAATGCATGATTCGATGCTGGAAGGATTCACTCTTGAAATATTCGTAAGATTTTCACAGCAGAAACCTTAAAAGGTGTAATTGATGCCTGATTACATGTGCTTAAATTTAGGACTACTGTTCAATTCATGTCGGTTTTAAAGCTCCAAGTGATAAAAGTTGACCTATCAGGCAACTTTTTCGTCCTATCTTTCACAAAGTATTCTACTTGTCACACCAATAATCAGAAACCAAACTAGCATCTAGCAGTATGTAGATTATATTACCTATATTGGTAAAATTCGCCCTCCCCCCGCCCCGACATTTATATGTTTATATAATTTATAAAAAAAAACCGAAGAAAGAGAAAGGCAATCTGCGATTGTAGATCCATAGGTTCTATCTAAAAAAACATAATAGCAAAGAATGTTATTTTTTTTATTTACCAAAACTTACCTTGCGTTTAAGATTCACTTCACGTTTCACGATGTCCCAGATAATAATGCATTTAGTCATGTTCGCTATAAACTGCGTTAATGCGTGTGAAGCAAATCCAGTACAATTATGTTAGTCGTTAACAATAAGGTTATGAAAAGTAACAAATATTGACAAATTTATTCATCATCAATTGACTTACATCAACTAGTCATTACATCTTCCCAGTATCAAACACTCGAGTTATGAAAATTTTCAGCTGATCACTTATGGATCAGCACCGGTAGACATACATTAACACGTAATTATCTGGTGGACGACAATAACACCATGAAATTGACAATACGAATAGCAGGTCTTTGCATCAATCGTTTAACCATTGGAACCTTAGACCTGAAAAGTTCGTTTATACTCTATACAATGACGATAATTCAGCTGTCAAAATGGAAGGAGCGTAGATTCGACAAACCCAGCTCAATTTAGCTGATTATTGTTATACTCAGTCTAGAGTAAGATAACTGTACATTGTCAGTTTCCTCTCCGGGTCGCATTATCACCGATGTCGTTCTCGTAGCACAGTCACGCCCAACAGTTAAATTCTCATAAGAAAAAGAATTACTTGCCATCATACAGTGTGTCTCAAAAAATTATGCAAAGTGAAAACCGCCTCTTTTGCAATTAGAAATTACTCTGATCTACATGATGCCTTATCTGCCTCAACGTGCAAGTACATGAGCCATTAGCTTTTAAATACTGGTTAGTTTTGTTTAATTTGCTTTCTTAATTTGAGATATTGAATTTGAATAAGAAAGGTAAAATCCCGGATTGTGCCCACTTTTACACATCCGAGTAAACAGCGTGACACAATTGTGATCCCACCCTTTTGTTGCTGACGACATATCTCGAGATTAAAACAAGCAAATTGAACAGAACAAATGGCATTTGAAAGCTACGACTTTGCCCTTGACGGTGATGTAAAGCATACTGTCGCCAGAGTGTTTTTTAATTGCCGAAGAGGCACTTTTACTTGCAGAATTTTTTTTGAACATGCTGCAGCACGTCTCAAAAATTGTTCAATTGAAAAGCGCCCTCTTGGCAATTTAGAAAATACTGCTATGCCACATGTTTATGTCAAAATTAAGGGCAAAGTCTTAGCATTCAAATGCTGTTTGATTCTTTCAATTTGCTTGTTTGATCTCGAGATATCTAGTACACAACAAAAACGGTGGAATCACAAACGGTGTCACTTAACGGAAGAGGGCCTGATGCTATATTGATGTAGTAAAAGTGGTACATTTGTATTTTACCTTTTCGTTGTTAACTGAACATATCTCAGGATTAAAACAAGCAAACTGAACAGAACAAACGGCATTTGAAAGCCAAGACTATGCCCTTGAGCGTGCTGAAAGCATGACGTCACAAAATGTTTTTCTCATTACCTAAGAGGGCGCTTTTGACTTGCACAATTATTTTTGAGACACACTGTATAAGGCACACTTAAATTTTTGGTTGATCAGACAAATGTTTCGTCAATCTTTCAGAAAGTATTCTATTGTCCCCACAAATATCAGAAAACATCAAACTTACTGAAAATTGTTCATAGTGACAAATTGTGATGTTTGAATCAAAGCCACAGGCTAACATTGTGAAGCTTCCATTTTAAAAAAAATTGTCAAACTGTGGTATGTGAGCTACATAGTAGTGTTCAAATGGCTAAATAAACACCCTTGAATGCAAAAGTTTGGAGAGTTATGCTGCAACAGGCAAGATATGCATGAATAAACAATTTGCACTCGGGTGGAGGATGAAATAGGCTAGACCCGTACACAGTAAGTCTATTGGGGGGAAATGGGCATGTGAATCTGGTCAATTTGAGTGCTTGTAGATTTTCTCTTTTTTAAAGCACTAAATCATCATTTTGAAATATAATTTTTTTAATAGTTTCATTTTTATACCTTATCAAAGACACTTAGAGCATAGAGAGTTATGTAGCTCACAGTTTTTTTCTTAAACCTGTGATCAATGTTAGCCTGTGGCTTTAATCGGAAAATGTGTAGTGGTATTACATTAACAATACGGGAAATGTCGGGGTCCTTACCCCCCCCCCCTTCCCCAACATTTTACATTTTGAGTAATTTCTCAAAACTGTCAGAGTTTCAAAACGAGCAATTTCAGGGCATTGATAGAAAGTTGTATCTAACACAACATAATTGCAAAGAACTTAATTTTTTACCATTTATTACAAACTATACCGTACGTGGTTTTAATACTATCAAATACAACTAATCGTTCATATTACTTTTCACAAATTACTGCTGGCTAGAACATCGTGGTAGAACACATCAGTCATACGCTTAAATTGTCATAAATAAAACATAGTGATGACTGGGAACTCTGATTTATATTTCTCTTTCTTTTTGTCAGTTAATCAGGTCTTCCTCTACCCGGAGGAAAAATATTTTAGCACCATCTAGCAGAAAGAAAACGATTATTGAGAGAGTAGTTGTAGGGAAAAAAATCCGAGGAATTTCATAACTTCCTGTGATACAGCGGTGAGCACATTAGTACATTGGGATGACACATTAACTGTTGCCAATTTAAGGAAAATATGAATGTTTACAAGAACTCTAATGATATTGAACATGAGAACATGGACTGTTGTCAATGGAAGTGAAATGTGAAGGTTTAGAAATACCACGATTATTTTACTGATTTGAGGAAACAATACAATTAAAAAAAAGTTCAATAATAAATAAAGTAGTCAACGGTCATCATACAAATATTTTGCTTTTTCAAACTGGAAAGATACCAAAAACTTTTATAAACGTCCAGAAAAAGCGTCGAAATGATATCTTTTCCAGCCCTCAGGCCTCGTCGACGTCTTTTGGAAAAGGGGTTGCTTTTTCACCACCATTCG
The DNA here is from genome assembly GCA_001188425.1 of Eucidaris tribuloides. Taxonomy (NCBI): domain Eukaryota; kingdom Metazoa; phylum Echinodermata; class Echinoidea; order Cidaroida; family Cidaridae; genus Eucidaris; species Eucidaris tribuloides. Next base: position 51,766 of record JZLH01S0354918.1, read on the forward strand.
CTGGCAATCGCCAATTAGGGTAGCTTTTTTTTACATGTCACGCAATTAGGGGTTGCTAAATGGTAAAGTAGATTACGCCATTTATTCATAATTTTCCTCTCTAGTCAAAATAACCGTTTGTTAATTAGGATAATTATTTATAAATTAGTATAATTAAGTGTTTTACTTGAGTTTCTTCTGGTTTGTGTATTGTACAATTTCATGTTTTAGATGAGGACACTTGGGTAGGGTATACTATCAAATTAGTGGATTTCCCTTTTTACGCCACTAACGGCACCCTGTGTACGCCACTTAGGGTAGCTTTTCTCATGTGTTACGCCATTTAGGGTTGCAAATTTGGTTATGAAGGTTATGCCATTTAGGGTGTATTTCTGAGATTGTCGAACACGTCGGGTGGGTAGCAGGGCGTGTGGAGAGTGACCCCTCCACCCCCGGGGGGGGGATTTCTGGAACACTTCATAAACACGTGAACGTGTTTAGGTGTTGAAAATCATAAACGCATTAACAAACATTTTTTTGTGAAGATATAAATACTTAAATGTGCAAGAGTTCATTAAAGTGTTTGTTGACGCGGTTATGATTTTCAACATCTAAAAATTTAAACGTATTTATGATTTCATATCCAACGTGTTCAAGTGTTTACGAAGTGTTTCAGTAATAAACACGAATGTATATCATATAGGTGATACACAGAATTTCTAACTAAACGTATTTATGATTTCCCGATAATAGAGTTCAAGTGTTTATAAAGTGTTACCGAAAAGTGTTTATCAAAGTGATTAGTCTTTTACAGTGTGCAACTGGTGACTCCATGAACTTGAATAAGTCAAAAGTGCATGCATGTAGGGAATATTGTACAGTATACATTACACCTCAATGGTATCCTTTTACAAATTTGAATATGCAAACTAGTATTTCCCAAAGTTACAAAACACGTGTTTGTTGACGTGCAATAGTTCTCATAATTGGAATTGAAAAAAAAAACAGTTGCCTTCACCAAACATATAACCGCCATCATCTCATAGATATGGAAAACCTTGATAACAGTGCACCATTATGCAACGGACTTCCATATAATCTGATATGTACATGTACGTATTATGTATGTATTTATTTATTTATGTTTGTTTGCGTGTATGTGTGTATGTATACATGTATAATGTAAGGATAGGATATAGAAACTAGAGATAGATAGATAGAGATAGATAGATAGATAGATAGATAGATAGATAGATAGATAGATAGATAGATAGAGAGAGAGATAGAGAGATAGATAGATAGATAAATAGATAAATAAATAAACAGATAGATAGATAAATAGATAAGTAGATAGATAGATAGATAGATAGATAGATAGATAGATAAGTAGACAGATAGATAGATTGATAGATAGATAAGTAGATAGAGAGATAAGTAGATAGATAGATAGATAGATAGATAGATAGATAGAGAGATAGAGAGATAGATAAATAAATAAACAGATAGATAAATAGATAAGTAGATAGATAGATAGATAAATAGACAGATAGATAGATAAATAAATACCTAAGTAGATAGATAGATAGATAGATAGATAGATAGATAGATAGATAAATAGACAGATAGATAGATAAATAAATACCTAAGTAGATAGATAGATAGATAGATAAGTAGACAGATAGATAGATTGATACATAGATAAGTAGATAGATAGATAGATTGATAGATAGATAGATAGATAGTTAGTTAGATAGATCAATTGATAGATAGATAGATAGCCTAGATAGATTAGTAGATAGATAGGTAAATAGAGGGATAGATAGATAGATAGATAGATAGATAGATAGATAGATAGATAGATAGATAGATAGATAGATAGATAGATAGATAGATAGATAGATAAACATTTTCATTTTGAATTTCAAAGGGTAACGACACAGGAGCGATGCCACAGGGAGGGGACAGGGGGACGGCCGCCCATTCCGTATAATTGTCAAAGTACGGAAAAGCAGGGGGTTTCGCAGTGTTATGCATAAAATTTAGGTGTTTTGACACCCCCCCCCCCCGATTTCACCCTGGCGCTGCCACTGAAATAACGTAATTAAAAATACTATATAACACTGTGGAAGACCCGTTTAAAAAATTGTCGAACTTTGCTATCTGACATATCCGACAGTGTTTGAATGGACAAATAAACACCCTAGAACACAAAAGTTCGGACAGTTATGCTGTCACTAGTACAATATGTGCAGATACAAATTGGCACATTAATTTTATATCGGGCGATAGGAAATTCTGCAACACAGCAGTCTATGGAGAAAAACTGGAATGGTCTCTCAATGATTTTCACTTTTTTAAAGCACTTAATGATTGTTTTACACTGCAATTTTTTCAGGGCTTCATTTTTAAACCGTATCAAAGACACTAGTAGCATGGGGAATCATGTAGCTCAGAGTTTTTAAACTGGAAACATTGTTATATAATGCCTTTAATTATACTCCTGCAGTAACATTGCGGTTAATTATGTCCTTTTTGTGGATACTGTGACAGGCAAATTTATTGCGGACTAGCTGATTCAGTGCAGTACATGTAATTGATTAAATGCTTGCCTTGAATGATTCTTGGTAGATTATTTTTCTCAAACACCCTGTTTATATACCACAAAGATTAAAAAACATTAAAAAATTAAAAAGGATTAAAAATATGACCCGGAAACATGAAAATATGACAAAGTATACAAAACTGAACGTCAAAAATTATACATATATTTTGTACTTACCTGGTAAATATAGCATGAACAATGCAATAGATTTCGAGCTGGAAAAGATCCAAGTATATCCTTAGATAGCTCGTCGGGCAGTTCACATGACTGTAACAACCTCCGGCAAAAATGATAACTGATGCAAGTGTACATGTACACTGCTTGCATTTGAAAATTACACGCGCACCGTAGGCTAGTCATGTTTCGTACATTACGTATACGCGCGACCAGCTGCGCTGGGGGGGGGGGGGACATGATGTACCGTCATATTGTGTAGCCATAATACACATGCTGAATCTAGCTGGGATCTTTGTTAAGTGTATTCATATATTCTTATATCGGACCATACAATTACAGAACTTTGCCAAGTTTGCCCGAATTGTGAATAATGAGGAATAAAGTTTGACAAGCTAACCGACAGTATGCAACTTTGGCAGGACTCACGGCCGAATGATTATTACTATAATTGCATTTATAATGGGCAACATAACTGCTTGCAATATTAATGAATACAAGTCATGTACAAGCCAACTATTATTTTCAGAATTTATCAATATACGACAGTACAAAATGGTAATAACGATTTATAAAGTCACTGCCAACCGGAACTTGAATCTATTATCATTGTTATTAATTTTTCATTGTTTTATTGTTTCATTTTTTTTACAAACACTATCAAACAATTACGCATTTAAACCGCATGTTGATGACTATTTCATTTTCAATTTAACTCTTACATATAATATTCCAGAGAAGTTACAGCTTTATGGACATTGTATGTATTGTGTGGCACATTTGCACCTTCGACACTGAAAGCGCTTAGCTAGTAATCATAATATGATTTCTAATTATTTTCAATAACATTGTGTTACTCACTTCATTAGGCCTATGTCATGCAATTTGTTTCATACATGTATTAATGCTTGCTAAATGTATTTCGATATTAATTTTCGGAAGCTTGTACTTTCAGTAATGATTTTCCTTCTTCTTCTTCTTCTTCTTCTTCTTCTTCTTCTTCTTCTTCTTCTTCTTCTTCTCCTTCTCTTGTGTCCATCATACGCAGATCCATAAATGTTATAATGATAACAAAAATATTGTGATTAACAATATTTCCGTAATTTCATTACGATAATTGTAGAAACAATTTAAATGAAATGAGACTAAAATCTTCAAAAAAACTTGGACCTTCATGATAAAAAAAAAAATTGAATCTTACTGGCTGCCCCAACTTCCCCACTAATTAAGGTCTTATACGATTTGGTTACAGTTTTAACAATTTTGATCCCGATCGACTAAAAATAGTTTTTTTCCCTATGAATATTTTGCTGAAACACACAAAACTAAGTGAAATTTTCAGGTATATTCTTGTGCAGATTGAAATAAAAAGTGGGAATACCCCCCCCCCGAAAAAAAAAAATGAAAGTATTTTTGTCCATTATCAATATGAATATCACTACTTCGTACTGGTTAACATCCCATGGGTACTAAGTCTAAGAGGTTTGGTTGGGGGTGCAGCTCCAGTTCAACCCCCCCCCCCCCACTTTCCTAAGGATCGTTTTGTATAAGGTTGCCCATGTCTAAGGATTTTTCCTGATGTCTGGGGTTCGAATCAAGGGTTCAAAATCATCTCACTTAAAAAACATACCAAGTACACAAGTGTGTCTTGAAGTACATGTATCATGCTTTTATGTTGAATCGTAATCAATTTCAGCTGAAACAGATGACTCATTTTGTAAGGTCTTGCGTCCAAACTCGAACCCACATCTAGGGATATTTTGTCTGAAAAGCAGACCCATATCTACAAGCCTTAGGCTCTCTCGTGAAAGAAAACCCCCCTTTGCATATTATAGGTGAGTTACCCCCCCCCCACCCCACTCCACCCCATATGTACACGATTCACTTTAAAATAGTTGAGCATATTCACAGGATTATTTTGCACCCTATTAGTCAACTCGCTCTGCCACAATCTGGCGATAGAAATAGCGCCCTCTTTCTGTACTAGCATTGTATGTATATCTTCTTTTCGCATTCAGTACGTGGTATACGACTGATTTTATCTTAGCCAGCAATTTTCCAGATTACTGAAAGGAATTACTATTGGCTCACTGAATTGCTATGTGTACAAATACAACATTTCTTGTAGGTAAGTGTAGATTGATTATTATTATTCCGTGTCATGTTTCAAAGTGAACAGCTCAGTATGCATGCCCCGTAGTTGATAGGCACAGGCCGCGTATGAAAATCAACACGGGTATTCCCCAAGTTGGCGGGGATTCCCCGGGCCTAGGCCATGTTCATTAATGTGTCGTATATCGTTTCAGTGCGCCTATATGCTCAAAATACCGGCTGTGAATTTATCAACTGAGAATTCAATCTAATGGATTGGGTGGATATTACCCTGCTGTAATATACGATGTGTGTAACTGTAATTTTAGTAAGATACTTTGTAAAGCATCACTAGAAGTTTCTGGAACATCCACTTTCGGAACTATGATCTACGAACATGACGAAAGGTCGATTAGTCTTTTAACGATTCCACGCCCTACTCTACTCAAGTGGCACGAACTTTGCTCTTTGTTCGATACCCAGCGGGGCATATTATAATTATTGATACTCTTCTGAGCTGTGTTTCCTGATACCTCTTATACTCAGGAATTTAATACATACATGATAAATAATGATATTGATATGAATGATTTAATGATAAACAAAACATGCCTTATTTGGGGAAAGACAAAGAACAACAACAATTATGATAATAATATTATTAATTTCATCATCATTATTAATTAGTGGAGTAGTATTATTATTATTATTATTATTATTATCATTATTATATTATTATTATTATTATATATTATTATATTATTATTATTATTATTATTTATTACATGGACTATCACCCGCGATACGTTAGAAATGAAAAATCACACAATAGATTCTTTTACAGTACGTCTTATTAATGCAGTTAAGTCACATGGCACAATATAACAAAATGTTTTGTAATTATTATTCAAGATAATTCACTTTCTTGCTTCATTATTTTCATTGTTAATGTCAGACGATACATACATGTGTTTGTTGCGGAAAATAATACATTCACCAAATAAACAAAGTAAATTAACCAGTGGTTTTATTGCAAAACTTCACTTATGACCCAACAGTATAATCTTCAGACTATTATACGTGTGTAAAGTTTGCGATATGCCGAAGTATCATGGAGTAACCATAAATCATTCTCGGGGTTTATATGAATACTAAATCTACTATAGTTAACCAGAACTGAGTCATGCATATGCCATATATTTCCGCATCATGGGAATGAAGACTTACTTTATTTTAGTTCGTAATGAATTTTTTATGATGTTCCATTCGTTTTGGTATCCGTCAAAACCTCTTTCCAAGATCATGGGATGTCCATTTCAAATTAGGGTGCTTTAATAGAATATTTCTATCAAGTTGCTTGCTTTTCCTTAACTACGATTTCCAGTAACTGTCAAACTGTTACATTACCAATACAAGTTGAGTGACATCAGTGAATTGTGTTGAAATCCGTGAGAAGTCATTAAATCACATTTTAACTATATATTTTCATTTTTTCTCTCATGCAGGAAATACAGATTGGATATTTGATGTCTATTCACCTTCATCGTTTGGTTGCTGCACAGTAAAGACGAACATAATGGCAAATATTTCTTCAACATAATTGATGAAAGAACAACGTGTTTTACTTGTCTTGTGGAGTTCTTTAGCGGCAAGACACAGTTATGAAAATATCCAAGATATAAAGGGAATTACATACGGCATGCACAAATGCAATATCAGATGGCTTCTGCGGGAGAAATGGACATCCCGTCGTGGTTTAAGAAAAGCTTGAAGTGTGGTCTTTGTTTGAACCTGATCTGCGATGCGAAATATCTGGACTGCCATCACTCCGTCTGTCTGAGGTGTTTAGAGAAATATCTGTACAAGTCATCTGTACAAGAAGATTGTCACAAAGTAAAGTGTCCTTGTTGCTCTGTTGACACCAACCTAAAAGACTTTCCAGGATTAAAGGCAAACATTTCTCTTTCGCGCCTAGTCGACACCCTGGAAGGTCTAGACCTTATAACGAAGAGAAAACTTAGAGAATCGTATTCCAGTGATAAAACAGATCGACATAGCGGAGAACACACTGATAGAAACAGGTCTTCGATGGAGAAAGTGCCAGGCAATAGTTCTTCATCACCAGGGGATGCAAGATCTAAGAGCCCAAAGACGACAACGACGACTGCTACAAGTAGTCGTGTCTACACTGAGTCAAAAGAGGTATTGAAGAGTGGTGTAAAAAGGGGTTCTGCCAAAGGGTTACAGAGAGGTGCACGCTGCAGACTTACTGAATCTAGTGCTCGTGAACTCGATACACCAATCCTGCCACTGAGATCTGATGGATTCGAAATAAACGAATCTGTAGCTTCAAATCAAGATGAGAAAGTGGATCCCGATAATGACAGTTTAGCCATTAGTAGTGAGGGTAACACTGCTTCAGCAAGTGGGGCGTCGGATGATGTTACCATAGACACGGATGATGATTCGCAAACAGGTGGCGGTTCATCGAAAATTGTCATCAATGTCACGAAAGAGAGAAATTGCGAGATTCATCCGCGCAATCGTTTAACCAACTTTACGTAAAGATTGCAAGATGGCCGTTTGTCGACAATGTGAAGTTACAGAGGAGCATCGAGGGCATGAGTTTCACGACCTTGAGGTAGAAACAGAAATGATGAGGCGTGAACTTATGAGCTTCAGCAGACAAGGAAGCGAAGCTTTGAAAATGGTTACCAGTGCAATGCGCACTGTTGCCTTGCAGCAGAATGAGAAAACCTCGTTGACGAATCAAGTAGACAGCATGGCAGAGGAGATAAAATTTGTTGCTGGTGAAAAGATCAAACAAATTATGCAGAATCTTAACGATTTGATGGTCGAGCTTCGGAAAATGCAGCAAGTAACATCTGGTGAGAGGTTGGAGCAGTTAAAACAGGAGATAGAGTTACAAAAGAAGATAGCAACAACTGTTACACAGAGGGGAGACCCCGTGGATATTGCAAATGCATACTGGGCAGTTAGGGAGAGGATGAAGAATATTACCGCTGTATACACGTACGGAGGAGCACTTGATAACCTCGGAGATGTTTCCGTGAAGTTTAAGAGAAATGACGATGATGGGCTTGCGATTGGTCACTTTCAAGAGGAGACGGGATGGATCCTCCGTCACGAAATTCGTATCCCAGAAGACAAACGTGGATATATGCAAGGCATGACTAGTTTACCAGATGGCCGAATAGCGGTTGCTTACCTGTCTGGAGGAATCGATGTACTCGGCATGAGCGGGGACCGATCTCGAATTTTGGAACAAGTCAAACTCATCGATCTTGTTTCTAATGCCGAGGGCAATCTTCTCACCTACCCGATGTATGGCAAAATTACAGAGTGTACAACCGATGGTCAAGAGCTCCCAACAACCTTTGCATCACCCTCATCAACAAGTCATGTGTCCATATCCCAAAGTGCTGATGGAAGTGTTTTCCTGGGGTACCCGGAGCATGGGGAGATTCTCCAATATCGCTCAAATGGTGGTGATGCCACTAGAATCATACCAACTGCTGGATTCAAACCACAACAAATTGATATCACACCATCCGGCAAAGTCGTTGGCAAGGATGGTAGGGAAAGGGTCAAGATTTATGATTTAGAATCCAGGAAAACTGTTGCCACAATCAACGCTGGTTACGGGCAGTATGCGTACTCGACGTGTGATTGTCAAGACAACGTTTATGTTGCAATGGTATCGGCAAAACAAAGCAATATGTCCATCGGAAAATATAGTCTGGAAGGAGAGTTGCTGGAAGAGGTGTCACATGGGCAGGTGATCAGTAGAAGTTACTCTGGTGGCCATTGGTTACGACTGGTGTCTCTATCTCCATCAGCCTTGGCGTGTTGCGATGGAACAACTGTCTTCATTTACAACCGACTGCCGAGCTTATGTGAACTGATCCGCGCTATTGAATTTTGAGCAGGGACGCATTTGGGTTTCGGTCTTAGGTGGAAGTCTCTTTTTCAGATGCCCCTGGTCACGTCATTTGAACAAAATTACCACGTTATAATCCCCTACACTTTTATACGTAATGTTGAGACGGCGTAGCCTATCCGATCTTCGTTTAGTGCATATCCTCCATTTTAATAACTTAAGATCGCTAGGTTTGGTGAAATCTATTCGATAGTCTTGGAGAACAAATAATAATGATAATATTAAATTCTTAGAAACGCATAATACCATATATATATACATATAGTCTCTCTGCATATATCAAACTGACTATTACATGTATTATGAGTTCATGTACCAGTATTTCAAAATAACTAAAAAATTAATAATCAAATGTGGTTTTCAGCATTGATGATTTATCAAAGTCGGTCATGGATCTAAATGCATGGGCATGAGGGGGGGGGGAGGTTAAATTATGTTGGTGTCATATTATTTTGCAAAAGCTATATCATCATGTGTTTTGGATTCATGTATTTCAGAAAGAAGATTTTTGACAGAGAACGAATGGTATAAGTTCAATAAGATAGACAGGGGCATATGGCATTTGAAATCAAGGGTAATGACTTTAAACTGAACAGAGCCCTTATCGGAAGCCAGTGGAGAGTACGTGGGATCAGAATTATGGAATTATGTGTACAACTTTCTTTTTGCATGTAATAATCCAAGCTTGCTGTTGAATGCTGTGCATGTCGGGGTCTAGACAGCAAGGCACCCGTAGGGGAAACCCCCTACCGTTTGGGATTTTAGCCAACCTTAGGTTGCAGGGGATACCTACGGGACGGGAAAATTACGTTCCGTAGGGGGAAAGTAGGGGGGTGATGAATTGTAGGGGATGTAGAGGGTTGATAATTTTCAGATTTTTTTTTAAATCCCCGAAGGATTTCAAGAAATTTCCGTATATATTCGTCCGTTTTGTCCATCTCCGGCGAAGAAATCGTGATCAATCTATTGCAATGTATTACTAAGGTTATTTTGTAGGGGAAAATATACATTCGTATAGGCAAAAGTGGAATTTTGTCCGGGAAAACATAGGTTCGTAGGGGAAAATTGCAGGCGCGCCGGAACACTTAAAGTTTTGGAGGGGCAAAATCTCGATGGGGGCACATTAATGAAACAGTGTGAGATCCTCGGCGAGGGAGCGAAGCGACCGAGCGGGGAGAGG
>JZLH01S0354951.1:19410-35552 GCA_001188425.1 Eucidaris tribuloides
CTCCGAGATCTCAGGGGGGGGGGGTCCATAATGGCCCCACCCCCCCCACCCCCCGGTAACTAAGTAGACCAGAAATAGCCCGGTATTTTTAGGGTTAATACACTGTATTTATTTCCATGTAGATAATTTGTATTTTGATGCGGCAATTGTTTGAGTTGGCCGATTCATTAGTGTGATGTGTGATGTGCAGTTTGTTTGAAACCTTAATGTTTCTAAATTACTTAAATTGTACATTCTCAATGGGACCTGATTTGCAGAAGTGACATTTTGCAACCTTGGAGCTAAAATGAAAGATGACTAATCAAAAGAATGATATATTTTTTTCTCATGAGTCTCTTTTTATATTTTTGAAGGTCTACAAGATTTTACTTTCAGGTACTGCTAAATTGTTAACAATTATGATTTTGGTTGCCTGACCAGGTGACCATAATATCATTAATTTTGAGCACTGTGATATCAAAGAGATACCACTGCTACCTGTCCCTAATCAAATTTAACAGGAAGTGGGTGTGTCATGTATTTAGAATAATTGGAAATTATGCAATTTCAGAGGCAAAAGATTATTTGGAAACCAAGGAAAGACTGAAATATTTATGTACTATATTTGGGGTTGACAAGTAATTTTACAGTTCATGAATCAACTTGACATTGTTGTGAGTAATTAATTTTACCGTCAAGAGTGTGCAAGGATTGACAATAACCATGAGCAGTTGCAATCCTACACATTTGTTTCATCAGTGGCTTAGGTGTTGCTGTGGTCAGTGTGGTGTGATACTATTTTTACTACTTAACCCACTGGCTACGGGAACTGAATATGTCATGTATTAACTCTATGGAAATCAGATAATCTCGGCAGCAATGGGTAAAAAAAAACCACACAAGATAATTCTTTTAATACCTAGTAAACCAGTTCCGTAGGATATAGTTATATTTATTTTGAAGTATTTGCCTCACTTGTAAGATTCATTCTGAGTTTTATTTTGCCTGTCAACAGGATGTTCAAAATGAAGAAAACCACAGTCTTGAGAAGGTCTCCATAGATGACATCTTGGAGGCACAGCGAGCAGAGCAACTTAAAAAACAGGAGGAAGAGAAAACAAGAAACAAAAAGCTCCTGGAACGTGGATATCAACCTCATGGAGAAACAGGAATAGATGAATTTCCATAATTGAAGGAAGAAAATCCACAATAATGAAAACAAAGACTGGCAGAATGCAACAAGAAAATGGTGACTGTATCTTTTGACATGATCAAGTGTAGAGCTGTCAGCTTGCCTCAGCATTGGAAGAGAGGGACACTGAGACATTTTGCTGGAAGGAGACAGGTTATTTCATGCCAATAGCAGCAGAACAGACATTTCTTCTTTAATTTGTTAGAAACATTTAAATAAATAATGTTGTATCTTAAAGAATCGCCAGCCTGTTTTTCCCTGAGTTTTTGAATATTACTTGTAGAAATGAAACAAATTGCTGTGTATTACATCATATCACAAGCTTGGTTTGACTTTATCTGTTAACACTGGGAAATATTGTATCATGGAATTTAATACAACTTTTCAAGCATACCTTTTTTCTCCTCCAACCTCTTCTTACCCTTTCACTTGGGTTATTCCAATATTGAATTACCTATGAAAATTTGTTTAAGGATTGAAAATGTAATTTTCCATGGGAACATCTTACATGTAAAACAGGTGTAACAACACTGTATATTGTGGGACATATTTATTAATTAAATCAAGTCATATTTGGAGATTAACCAAATGTATAGTTGAGGTGATGGCATAAGACATATTTTTGTGTCATATTTTGTGGCTGTTATATCAATGAATGGATTACCTGTTTCAGACAAGTCATAAAATATTCTCGTCTGCGGGAGTTTATGGGAAACTGTGTGTTTTAGCAAAATGTATTTTCAGATAGGTAACCCCGGCCGTTGAATATGGGAAGCAAATGTATTTGGTGTAGGGGACTCCCAGAATCTTGGAGACAATGGGTTGAGTACAGCTGATCAAATGTTTCTTGCAGGGTAATTGTGATACAAAACTAACATAATATGTTTACACACAGATATATGCTTGGAAGTTGGTGATTGCACAGACAATTGCCAAATTATAGATTAATCTTGAAATCAGGATCTCTCTTTAACAAATAAATACACATGTGATAAGATAGGATGTCACAGCTTAAATATTCTACACATCTTCAAATAATAGCGTTTTCTTTTGAGGGAGGGAGGGCAGTTGGTTTCCATTCATCAAGATTCAAATAATCTAGAACAAATAATGTTTTTCTGTAATGTAATTGATAACAAATCTAGTCTTAAAACCAACATGCAGTTGACTCTGCATTTATAAGTTGAAATCACATTAGCTGAAAAATCTCTTTTGAAGCTCAGAGCCCAAGTTTAGTTTTGGTAATTTTTTGTTATTTGAAAGCTTTATGCCCCAAGTCATAACCCTTCAATAATAGATTCTGAATGTCTTTAGTTTTTTTTAATTAATTAATGAAAAATCTCGGGGGGGGGGGGGACCCCCAAGATTTTTTACTATATTTTACATTATAGCATCCAAAGGGTTAATCAGGCGTTAAGGTTATATGAGTTATACCTCATCTGAAAGAGCAGACTCTGTATATTCATGAAGTTTGCATCGTGGAACTTGTATAGTATACAGTCTGTGAGAGGAACTTGACTGCAGCATTTGTGTCTCATTGAAGCTTTACTTGTTTATTTTGCATAATGGGAAAAATTAAGGTCCCTTTTTTCATTTAGTGAAAGAGTGTGCTATTTCATTTCATGCCAATTTCATCTCATGCCACGACTGTGTGAAATTGGAGCACTCTGTTGAAAAGATGAATATCATTTATACATGTTCTTTACATGACCCGAGTACAGGTTTCTTAAATGTACTAGCAGCCATGCCTTATTTAGTTTACCACTTGTTTGAAATGAGCTCAAACATACTAGTAGTACATGTGTGCATCAATATCACTCACTCACTCACTCCGTCGACTCTTGCTGTCGGGCATTAATGATGGCTCTCCAAAGACGCCTGTCCAGCATGATATTTTCCATTTCCCTTGTTTCATAGCCAGTATCTTGTTGGAGTTGATCGACGTATGTCTTTTTGGGCCGCCCAATTGTTCTCTTCCCATGGGTTGGTTGCCACGTGACTAAGTTAGATACCACTCTTCCCCTGGCTCTTTTACAATATAGTGGTATTAAATTAGTATAGAAAAAATAACTTTAAAATTGTATCATGAAAAAAGTGTTGTAAAAAGGTTTGTTGCATCATTGTTAGCCAGTGCTTACTTTCACACAATGATTTGTGGAATGCTTGGGGCTTGGGCCAAAATTGAGTAAGCAATTGGTCAAATTGAATAATAGTATATTTTGTTTCAAATAGGGATGCAATTGTGTTTCAAGTCACATCTATTTTTATGAGACAGAGATTAGTTTGCTTTTATTAGTATTTTTGCTTTTGGTTTTGTTATCCCTTTTTTTGAATTCACGACAAGGTTTATTACACTCTGTTACGCTCATGCATTCACGTTTTAGCATGTGAATTCACTACATCTTAGGATGACTGCGATACCCTATACGTCTGTGTGTATCCACGCTTGTAATGATAAATAGCGCCCTCTGCTGATGGTTGCCACATAACTTATGGTAAATCATAATGATAATAAGTAGTCCTGTGGCCTGTTGCCCAAAACTTTAACGCTAACCACAGTTTTCACATTTTACCGAAGAAATTTCTGTGGTTAAAATTCTATGCAGCAGGCCCCTGATGATAATGTCAATGATGTTATGATTTTGTAATATGGCCTATTATTTGTAATAAACTGATATCACATACATTTAATATCACTGTTAGCATCTTTATACAGTATTTATATTGGTCGGTAAAAGTTGTATACAAGTGCCCGGCTGCCATGTGTTGCATTTCCCTTTTGTTTGAACTTAAAGTTTGTTTAAAACATTGGTTCCCTATATTTGTGGATTTGTGTGGATGATATATCAATACCAGAACAGAACACAATAATTTCTTTTATCTGTGTGGTGTGCATGTATGCGTGTGTGTGTGTGTATGTTGGGGGGGGGGGGGTTTTTCGTGTATAGGGGCTGTTTTAATCCTATCAATATACCAATTACACACACACACACACGTTTTTGCCCATCAATCATGAGGACGTAATTTTTATTAATTAATAATTGCAAATGAGGCGTTTGTGTGTGATATTCGACAGTTCACCCGCGCGACACACTCGCTCCAAACCGGGACCCATGGTATAAAATTTTATTGTTGATGTTATAACAGGCAACTGAGGACGATTGTTTGTGCACAGTAAAAAAAAAAAAATGTATGATGCCCTCAAACGCATTGCTTTTTTAAATTTGCAAGCGTTTGCACTAGTTTATGAACCGTGACCGTCCTCGGTTCAGGACATCGTCCTCGGTTGATAGTGGAGTGTCGACTTTCCGTACCGCGATTGACGCATTTAAATACTGCGCACACACACAACACACACACAACACACACACACACACACACACCACCACACACACACACACACACACACACACACACACACACAACAACACACACCACACACACACACACACACACACACACACCAGCTGTCCTGCTCCCTTCGTTGGTGTGTCATTGATGTTGGCACTCTAGTATGGATGGTATGGGTCAGTTCATGGCAAGCTATGTCAGGGACTCGAGGCTCCTGGGTTTAGCATGAGGCAATTAATTCTCCAGTTCGCAGCGTTAATTGTGGGGACACCAAAAGACTAGTGTTAAAAAATAATATTTGTTAATTCAGAAATTACTGACACACACTGTACACGGATATTACTGGCCATTGAGGTATCTAAGCATATTAGGAATATTTTTGTTTTAGGTGGTTGAAGACGCATATTCATAATCAAGTTAGGGTTCAGATTTCGCTCATATCAACCTCCTGTATAAAATTGAAACTGACAGAAAATCGAATGTGTTGTGTGAGAGTGTGTGCCTAGTCCCCACACAATAGCATTAGCAAGGCGGTGTTATAGTGAATAAAGTCTAGCAGTCGCCAGGCTAGCTTACTTATGTGAATATTAATAAAGCACCTGGCTTAGTGAGAGTGCATACCAAGGTGTCTACCGTGCGCTATTCACTGCCATTGTCTGTTGCTATTGTGTGGGGACTAAACACACACTCTCACACACACCATTTGATTTCTCTACAGTTTCAATTTTGTACAGGGGGTTGGATATTGAGCAAAATCTGAACCCTAACTTTTTAAATAAACATGAATTACATAAAACTGATTATTGATATCATATTCAAACCACCTCAAACAAAAATGGTCACTACTCTGCTGTAACTATACTCAATGCCAGTATAGTCTGTTGTACAGTTTTTGTGTTATTAATTTCCAAAATTGACAAATATTATTTTTAACACCTAGTACATGTAAGATAAATATGCTTGAAATAGATTATTAAACTTTATTAATGCGGGGAGGGGGATTTCAAAGTCATACTTTCAGCTTCTTAACGAAAATGTGTATCCTCAAGGCGATTTTTAACCCGCGCGAGGGTATTTCTATTTCACCTGCCGTGTTTTCGCCCGCCCCTCCCCCCCCCCCCCCTCACTCGTCAGGGTTGCCAGTTTGGTATTTTTAACGCCAAAAGCTACAAATTTGGCGTTTTTAAATTTCGTTTGGCTTTCAAGAATTATAGGTGTACGCCGAACGGTGTTTTTCTGCGTCTTTTTTTTCTGGGGGGGGGGGGGTGGGAGGCGTTTTATATCGGCATACCTAAAATATCATCATGAAACCCGATTTTTAATCAAATCACGTGCAAAATCTGGGTGCGCGTAAACCGCGGCACCCTAATTTTTGGCCGCGGCATAAGTGTGAAAGGTGTTATAAATTGATTACAACGTTATTTCTAACCATATCTATGATATGCTACCCATAAAATGCATTGAATGCAAATTTGGCGTGTAATTTCGTGTTTTGAGAATCGGAAAAAACTGGCAACCCTGCCACTCGTGACATGAAATCTTCGCTACTGGATTGTAGTCATCTATCCATTTAACAATAACGTACAGTTATAACAGTAAACTTCAAATCACATGCACAATCAAAACAAACTCGGTTATGTATACATAAAGATCATATTTTGTTCTATTCAATAATCGATTCACTTTGATACAACGATACAATATCATATTTCAAATACTATCGGACGGTTGAAAGACGTGCGTGTTAAGAAATTAAATCACAATAGTAATACATGTAGGCCTACACAACCAATATGACTGATCACACGTGTTCCTGCTGAAAAAAAATATATATATATATAAATTATACAAATGACAGGCTGCATGCAGGGCAGCGGAGAACAATAAAAAAAAAATGCTCTTTCCACGTTATAAGTATTAATCACGATATCCCACTGTTAATCAAATGACTCGAAACAGTTTTAGTCCGAGATTCAAACGTATTTCATCTACTCCTTGATAGAAGCGGGGTGACGTTTTTTTTTTATCTCAAATAAACCGTGAAAGAACATTTGTGTAGTCCTGAGTGAGATATTGTGCTTTTTTTATCGTCATTCAATAACACTTTTTTCCATGATATGTAAAAAGGCGAAATTTACCATTAATTTTGGACACTGTATCTATATTAGTTAACACATATGGTGTTAAATTAACACCCACATTTGGGCAGTACATGTACTTAAGTGTTGAGCACAAAAATAAGATTTTCACAACGATCTCTTGGGTATATTTCTGGCAAAAATGAATTCATAAATTTGAAGAAAAAAATGTGACGATTTCTAACCCATTTTAATTGTTTGTATGAATTAATAATGTTGTTATTACATGTATTTCTCAGAAAAAAAACTGCCAACATAATAAAACGTACTACTATAGGCCTATATACATGAATAAACCGTGCACAGCAATGGCGTTATACAATTCGTGATTGCGACATCAAACGTAATCAGGTAAACTGAAAGTATACAATTTGATCACGTGGTGTCTGACGTCATTTGTCTTCATTAATCCGAAAATTTATGAAAAAAGACAAAATATCACAATTTCATTATATCACATATAATTACCTCTTTTTAAATTGATATCACTGATAAATTCATGTATCTAAATATTCGAAGTAGTTACTTCCACCGGACTTCCACTTTAGGAAACGATCACCTTAGTGGCTAACAAAAAATTATGGTGAAGTAAACTGACTTCATCTACGGTTGCGACAAATACCCATAATAATTTACAATGATGTGAAGCTCAATTACACAATTACAGTGTAATATACATTTAATGCATGTAAAAAAGACGTTGTGTCATTATATAAAATTTATAAAACATATAAACACGAAAAACACATTTATAGACAATTGATTTAAATCTGGATTTTTAAGATACAGGCTGAAAGACTAGATATCATTCTGTGAACGTCAAATGAAATAATATGACATTGTTATTAGAGTATTTATTTTAATGAAAGACGAGAAATAATCTGCAAACGTGGGATAATATCACGTGGTACTGTTAAAAACATACATTGCAGATGTAATATGAAAGACAAGACTTACGTAATCTGCGAAAATGAAAAATATTTGACAGTATCAAAAAAAGTTATTTTGATGCCAGATGAAAGACTAGAGGTAAAATGCGACAATGAGTTATGATTTTCATAACATCGCGGTCCATTTTGAAGTGGCTGGATATTTTGGTTGCATTTTTACTCGACCAGTTCGCTCTGACATATTCAAAGTGAAAAGGCGTCATATTTTTTCCCCGAATTATTTAGTTCTGAAGATAGTTAACTCTATGGCATTACAAATTAAATGTCACAATACACACACCAAACCGACACTTAGGCGAAAACATAAATGCAAAAAATCGGCCTTCAATATGTGACAGCGAAGATATATCCACTTAACAAATATTGCATGTTTTGAAAGACACGATTACATGCTTTTTAGAGTATATAGCTGAACAATTTATATACGATTGTCTCATGTTTATAAAAACAATGGAGTATCATATTTACAAATAGATGATGAACATTTTGTACAATAATCAAGAACAGACGTTGGTTAAGAATTACTCGCAAATCTGTAGTTTTCAAGTAGTCGAAAACATCATATCGTACACTTCACCCATGATAAGAATACATTTACTCTAAAAGGCACATGAAGGATGAAACATCAGCCGGGGTTTTTTTTTTGTTGTTGTTGTTGTTGTTACAATGTTAGTATGGTATTATGCTGACGTTTCATTTGTTTTTCATCCAGCTCTGAAATAAATCATTTAAATTTTATCTCAACATTAATTCTGATTGCACAGAAACTCACACGCCTGTCAAAGCGATCCATTGGAATGTATTTAAAGTACAGATGCCCATTAGTACATGAAATAAGTGAATAAATCATGTGCGACTATTGACGATAATAAAACCTCTAAGGACAAAACACATCCTATAGCATGAAATAAACGAGACTATCAAAAACTAATATCGATTCTGGCAGATAAGGTATACAATATGTATTTTCACGATATAATATTCCAGGTATAACTTCTATGATCGCTGGTAACTCTTTGTGTTAGATGAAAACATTCAAATTAGTTACTTAACATGTACTATTCCCAATATTTCGCTTAAAATGGTCTAAATGAAAGACGCATAATCTAAAACTATTGCTGTAGGAGTGTGTTTCACAATAATACAAAACGAGGAAAAAAGGAAGAATTCCTACAAAAAATGATTATGTATAATTCCACATGCTTTTCTAACAGAATAAGATCAGTAGATTCAGCTAACATCTCATAAAAATGAAAATTAGTGAAAATTTTCGTACGTAATCAGTAGGGGAGTTTTCTATGGTGTCATCACGAAAGGTAGCCACCTTGCCAATTTATGAATCCCTCGTAATAGGTCTTGAATAAATAACGTATGAATGGTTCAGTCAAATTTGTTTAAACTTTCGTAGTTCCATTCTTCAAACTTGGTGTTCTGCATTCTCTGAATGTACACAGATGTCTGATTTTCATGATTTTCACTTATGTAATAATAGCCTAGCAAACAAAAGTTGTAAACATGGTACCATGTTACAAGTCAACAGTAAATAGGTTGCCCACTATTTTAAATGGACTGGCATTTTCATACATCACAAACGATCACTTGTTGATCGTAAATCAAAACCTTTAGAATGACGAACACGAACGCGTAAAACGCTTTCGCGAATTACAGATGACTAATGAATATATTCTTGTCTAGCTACAGCAGTAATATCTCCTCTGATGTCCTTATTGATGCTGAGAGACCGACTAGCAAAGAACGGTAGGGCTCCGAATAATAGCTACATCGATTTTAGATGTTCGCCATTATCAGCATTCACCGGGCAAAAACGAGAGTCACAATGGTCATAGCACAGATGGCTTTATAAACGGTGGAAGGCGGTTGGTGTGACTAAATATAGAAATAATTGCTGAAAGATGTACGCGCAGACCATTTTTGTAAACAACATACGTTTTTAAATTAGAACTTATATGGGGCAGTGACATGATTGAGAGAAATAAAAAAAAATGCCGCTAGAACCATTCTGGTTGAAAGGTATAACAGTCTTTACACCAGCTGGAGTGTACCTGTTGGCTGGAAGGATTTGTCTTGAATTTGTTTACTTAAGGAGAATCAAGCATGAACATACTAACACTTTATTTTTTTGAGCCCCGAGAGAAATAAATCCCATGGAAAGCTACACGACAAATTTGTCTGTCACAAGGCACACTGATGGAAGTACTTTTAAAATTAGTCAACGTTTGACTACAAAATTGTCACAGTATAATCCTTGCATAGTTAACGTGATTCTAGAATAGTTTTACCCCAAGTTGAGGACTACCCCCAATCTTTACTCAAGCGTTTTTAATTCAAAGGTAAATGCAATGATTAAAATTAATGCTCATTTTGGTATAAGACTAATACTCCATAGAAGCAATACACTGTTCCAAGGATTCTGCTGTGAAACTTGCGTGGTCAAAATGTTCACTACTTTAAAACAATTATCATCAGTATTTGCTGTGAAAAGCAAATGTGTTATGTAGCTTTGTTTGAGTTCAATTTCTATAAGATTAATACTGTAATTCCGTACTGTTATATGTATGCTTCTCCTCAAGTAAATACAGTCAAGACATGCAATGCAAGACATTCAAGACATGCACGTACACTCATTTCAGTTTAAGTGTGGGTAAAGGTATCAATGTGGTGTCCCCTGTCATCAACTAATTTTCCTTTGTTGTGATACATTCTCGTTAAATTAATTCTTTGATAATTCACCGACATATTCATGGAGATATTTAGTAGACTTTGCTTTACTAATCGACATCACCGTTAAACACAACTTTCGTTTCTTCTAAATTTGCTAAAAACCTCGCATGCTTTAGATGACTTAACTATCAAATATCAATACTGCTAAAGTACCCATCCGTTATTATAAAGACAATTCCATTTTTTCCTACCCAAAACGTCTCATAACTCGCCAATAGCTTATTAAGGGTTACTGGTATCACATACTTGCACAAAGCCCTCTTGGTATTATGTAGTAGTCGGGAGTATGAAATCAAGCGAGCTATTTATTTACAAACATAAATGCCTAGAGAGTAACTGCCCCGCCCCCTCCAATCACCAAATTGCAATTTTTTACAATAAATACCTTCCGTGGATTTTCCAAGGTGTTCAAAATTGAGGTAGTGTTTGATTATGCCTGTATGTGTTAAGAGTATATATATGTGTGTGTGGAAGGTATTTCAGATATAAATATGAAATCACTACGTAATGTGATCTATTTTAAATCATTTTTAACGGTGACCTCTCCACTGCTAGCTCTCCTTACGAGACGAGTAGCAGTAACAATCTTAACTTGAATCAGTCAAAGTATACTTTCTGGAAACAGCAAACAGTTTATGGTTAATGACCTAAAATATCATTTTTGCATTCAAAACTATACATAAGGGATAGAGCAACGTCGATCTGGCGCTGTTCAGTGGCTGCCGGGCCCACGATCAATTGGGCAAAATGAATTTTCGGAATTTTCGGAAAGATTTCTATTTGTAATGTTTGTCTATTTCGAATAAAATATGGATTATTACTATTATTATTATTATTATTATTATTATTATTATTATTATTATTATTATTATTATTATTATTATTATTATTATTATTATTATTATTATTATTATAAAAGATTTCAGCGTTAATATATGTATTAATAATTTTCTTTGCAACAGGAATTCTAAATTTAGAATATATCCCATTGCCTATGTCGGTATTCTCCACATCGCGCCACAAGTAAAAATGGACGAGTATTAAGCAGTAAGGGGGAAAACAATACTTGAAGGTAATTGCAGTTTGCAAAGCTACATTTTTACGAGCAAGACAGCATACAAACACATTGCAGAGGAAAACTACGGAGGGAACCTGAAGATTTCCTGATACTTCTCCAGGTACGTGTTGATAAAGGTGTTGAAGGTGCAGGGTTATAGAGCAGATGATTCCTCCTTCATCAATGGCGATATGTCTGGTAATCGTGACATCTTATACCGCAGTATGGCTTCGTGCACACCTGGAAGGAATAAGCATAGCAGTGTAAATTATGACGAGTATGGAGAATAAGTTTGTTAAATTAAAACTGCAATGTATACATGATTATTGATATTGGGGTGAAACTGCAGGATCATACTTTTAGTACAGGGGCGTCGATCCATGTTTCGGATTGGGGGGGGGGTAAAAGTGAAAAAAATGTCCAAATTTTCGGCGCGCTTTGCGCGCCAAATCGTAATAAATTTTGCGCGGGAAGCGCGCCGAAAAATTGACAGTTTTGTATGTTTAAGAGTGGTTTTTATGCCATGCTTAATGGTTTTACAGTACTTTCCATTGCTTTTTAAAACATATATTTACATTGCAGATTATGAATTTTTCAAGTTGTCAAAATTATTGGAGGGGTGGGCAAATCGATATGTTTGCCTCCCAATATTTTCATGGGGGGGCGATCGCCTCCCCTGCCCCACAGGATCGACGCCTCTGTCTTAGTATACTGGGTTTAAAATGCCTACATAAAAATGTCATCATTACATAATTACTCTGGTTTAGGCATGATAATGCAAAGCACAAACACACCAAATATAAGAATATTTAGGGTAATATGCCCAGGGATGGTCAATAATGTTGAAAGAAACATTCTGACACCAGTTTCATTGTGTATTGAAATAAATTAATTCGCATTTTCAGAATAAAAGATAATGATGATAAACAGTAACGACAATTACAGCAACACTCCTATACTACTACTTCATCGACGACGACTACTACTACTACTACTACTACTACTACTACTACTACTACTGCTACTACTACTACTACTACTACTACTACTGCTACTGCTGCTGCTACTACTACTACTACTACTACTACTGACTAAAAATGAGAAACACGACGACGACGATGATGATGATAGTAATAATTATGAAAATCAAAACTAAGAGCCAGTGATGGCTCTGTTCATACTATTTTGAAATATAATTATAATGAAAATAATATTTTTGCGCTTATAGGAATACTACGCTACGTTTACAGTATTCATCTATTATATATTCTTTTGTTAATTCCAAATGATGGCAGGGCTTGCAATGATAATTTGGGCAAAAAATGAAATAATGCAGTGTAACAGGAGCACATGACTTTTGCTCGTCAACGCAAAATTCTTCATCAACTGTTCAGACTTCATCCTCAAACTGTACCGATCTAGTTTAAGCCGAGGGTTTCAAAGACAAGCGTACGAAAAGGCTAAAAAAAAACCCAACAAGTCATTATTATCAACAATACTGACAGGATTTCGACTTTATTAACGTCTGATATTTTCGTAATAACCGTCGTAATGCAACCATTTGTCAAACTGCACGTCAGGTTCATACAGACTGATGCATGACACAGACATAAATAAACGGGGTCGCGGCAGCAATAACATACGACCGTTATTCTAAAAAAAAAAACATTGACAGCCGTATTCTATTTAATCATACACGGAACGTCAATCATAGTTGTGATCTTTAATTTCAATATTGAGAACAATGCAGGACTCAACTTTGAGCGAGATAGGAGGCAAATCAACAAGAAAACGATGATCGTCATTTTTTTTAGACGAAACTTAATGTGTAGGGATGGAGGTGGAGAGTGGGGTATAGTACAATTTCTGTAAAGCTTACTTTTGACAACATTCGGCTAAGAAGCCATGAAAAGTTCGTCATAGGCCGATAAATTAAAATTCAATAGAATAAATGATCTCGTGCTGATATGCTGGCATTCAACATCCCTCCTCGAACTCAGGGGCGGCGCTACGGAGGGGGGGGGGATGGGGGTGGGGGCGGTTGCCCCCTGAAATTTGGAAAATACCGAACACCAGGGGTTTTCGCAGTGTAATTCATAAACTTAAGGTTTTTTTGCCAATGTTGCCCTCGGGAAATTTACCCTGACACTGCCAATGCTCCGAACTACAGTTTTTCAAATAAAATGCAACATGATAAGGTGAAATGTATAACTGGTTAATATAAAATAATATTTTATATTAAAATCTGAAAAAGTTTAACGTGGTTGAGTTAGGAAAAAAAATTGGGTAGACAATTACAACCATTTGACACGGAACAGCTTTGGCTTAAATATGCTAACATTGCGGAGCTTCAAATTAAAAGATTGTCAAACTTTGCTATCTGAGATACATAGTAGTGTTTGAATGGACAAGTAGAATACAAAAGTTTGGAAATTTATGCTGCCACTGGCAAGATATGAATAAATAAACAATTAGTACTCTGGGCGAGTAAATTATAGCCTAGATCTATACACTGTAAGTCTATGGGAAGAAATGGGCAGGTGAATCCGGTCAACTTACGATTTTCACTTTTTTGAAGCACTAAATAATCATTTTGAAATGCAGTTTTTTCAGGGCTTCATTTTTAGACCTTATCAAAGACACTTGGAGCATGGGGGGTTAGGCCTATGTAGCTCACATTTTTTCAACTGTGGTAAATGTTAGCCAGTGGCTGTAACGCCTTTTGCCAACGTATGCTATACTTAAACGCGATCTGCGACTGATCATTATTAACATTGTGACAGGTCTCACACATTCTCTCGTTCTATCTATCTATCTATCTATCTATCTATCTGTCTATCTATCTACCTATATATCCATCTGTATCATCTACCTATCCATATGTTTATTTAACTTACTATCCATATCTACACGTATATCTATCTATCCAATCCATTCATCTATCTACAACCTTACCATCTATCCCTCGCTATATACACCATCTATCAACCTTCCAATCTAGCAATCGAATATATTTCTACCAATCATCTTATTTTTCTATCCATCTATCTATCTAGACCTCTATCTATCTATCTATCTATCTATCTATCTATCTATCTATCTATCTATCTATCTATCTATCTATAGATAGATAGATACTTTACATTGCAGTGTAACTTCACGTCGTTCGTATGTTGGATACAATGTATTGCCTTTAGCGTGTACGCGCGGCTATATTCGTCTTTCACTTTGCGTAGACTTCTGAGCATGCTGAGTTGGTTGTACAAGCACCCACTCAACTGGTATATGTATTGTTCCCTCGTTTAGAAATTTGTCGGCAATTTTACCGATCCCAGATAAAAGAAATCCGCACTTCTTTTTCTGTGGCTATTGTTAATGTGAAAACCTGCATTTCAAACCACCAGTATCCAGTATGCTAATTTGCCCCTGTGACGTCAGACACGGCCGGGTCATTCACATTATGAAAAATGGCGATCACCTTTTATTTCCATTGATTTATAATAAAACTAAATTGCTTCCAAAAACCTGAATCATAACCTTCGTTGTTTCAAATGTGCATATATCATAGACAACAGAAGGAGAAGGAGCGATGGAGAGAAGAAGAAGAAGAAGAAGAAGAAGAAGAAGAAGAAGAAGAAAAAAGAAGAAAACAAGGAGAATGAGGAGAAGAAACTCTATTTCTATAGTGCAACATCTCCATCTGTAGATAATAAGGCCGCTATCAGTAAATACATAAATAATACATCATTGTGGGATTAATAATTCGACGAATTAATACGATTTCTTCATCAAGAATATTACGTAATGATCGTAGTGAAGAACATGCAGCCCAGGTAAAGTATTTTAAAAACAGGGGAGGGGTGATAGTTTTCACCCCATGAGCGATTTGATTTAATGGTATGTTTGAAGAATTGATCAATGTCCAGGGCGTGACGCAATCGTGTGACTGAGAATAATGGATTCTAGAATGCGAAGGTACTGATTTCTGTTACTTCTTTTCAAATATGTTTATGATTACAGATATATCTATTCTATTTTATTTGTCTACATTATTACCTCTTACGAATACAAATTAACAATTTCCATTTTACACTGAATGAAATTCAACCTTCTCAGAACAAATTACAGGAATAATTATTTTGCTTATTATTTACGCACTGATACATTTTGGTTGCATTTGTTTTATTACAACTATTACCAAAGAAGAAGAAGAAGGAGGAGGAGGAGGAGGAGAAGAAAAAAAAATAAGATGACAATGAAGAAGCGAAAGGAGGAGGAGGAGGAGAAGAACACGAAGAAGAAACAAAACAAGATAGTCCAGTCAATATAGCGTATATAAGGGGGTAACCCACCACAAATTGCAAAAGAATTGATTCAACCGCCATGACTATCTGTAAGGTCTCCTAATCACCATACTAAAAATCCCCCCAAATCCAAGCATGGGAAAGTGCTCTAATTTGCATAATATGCAAATTAGCTTTCTCTGTACAAGAAAATGCATATTTACACCAAAATTTGCGGCATTAAAAGAAATTTTAGTTTCACAATACATGTTTTAAACATCAAAGAACACGATAGACACATTAATAAATTAATAATTGTGGTTTCATTACCATAATATGCAAATTAGTTTCAATCTTAAAGAAATATGATATTTCTACATTTACTTTGCATGTAGCCACTGGATTCAAACAAGAAATGTGTCTAAAGTCATGTTCATGATTTCAATGGAC
>JZLH01S0354951.1:50823-76855 GCA_001188425.1 Eucidaris tribuloides
AAAAGTCTTTGGTATGACTCGACCGGGGCTCGAACCCGCGACCTTCCAGACCAGAAGCGGACGCTCTACCACAGAGCCAACTCGCCCGGTTGCTATAGTCTGTGACTTTTGTGAAAAAAATCTACCATAACTTGAATTTTCTAAAAGTAAAAAAGAAGAAGAAGAAGAAAATGTCTTGCGTTTTAACTGAGATGCTCTTGATTACTTTTTCTTTCCTTTTCTTTCTTTCTTTTTCTTTTTTGCTGACTTGTCGCCTGTCTGTACGCGAAGGATTCTGTCGGGTACAACTCCATTGACACAGTTCTAGTGACGGCCCTGATTGTATGAAGGTATATCAATAATTATGTCACAAATCAACGTAAAATGCCCTTAGCACTATCTTAAATTAAAGTGGTAGAAAATAATTCGGGTATATTGAGCAACGAAATAGAGATGGCATGGGATTCAATTCAGAATATGATCGATCAGAGCTACTATACATACAAATGTCATAACAGAGAGCGTCAATAAACCTGGGGGGAGGGGGACAGGGGGGCGATCGCCTAATGAAATATTGGGGTGAGGGGGGGGCAAACATAGCGATTGCCCCCTCCCCCCCATAATTTTGACAACTTGAAAAATTCATAATATGAAATACAAGCATATGTTAAAAAAAAAATTGGAAAGCACCATTAAACGTAGCATAAAAATACCATCAAATATACGAAATTGTCAAAAAAAATTGTATTGCAATTTGGCGCGCAGAGCACGCCGAAAATTTTCGATATTTTTTTCACTTTTGCCCCCCAATCCGAAACATGGATCGACGCCCCTGAAAGCCATATACATGTATCATATAAAGTTGTGTTCTGTTCAGTCGAGTGGATTAAAAAAAAGGGTTGCAGGTGTCCCTCGCAATTGGTGGCTGATAATTTGATAATAATAATGATGTAAATATATACAATAATTGATAATAACCACCAAGACAAAGAATTTTGAAAAGAAAATCCATCTTTATATTCGGTCTATATCACCCTTGATAGGGTTAACTTACAGTAGACGGAGAAGGCGCAATAAAGGAATCTGGACCCAGTAGAACTACCCCATCTAGCGTTCGTCGTGTGGCAACAGATGTTAAGCATTGGTGATATATGCCGCAATCTCAAATAATGTTAATTTTTAAGTATTCAAAAAGGGTCCCCACTAACTTCAAAATCAGTTTACCTCTCTTCATTTTCAGCTGAATCGATGCTGATTTGATGAATGAAGAGTTCCGGATCTTCGAAGAGTTCCCAGTCCCACCATTTATACCAGTCGGCGTCGTAGTCCCACTCAAGATCGATCCTCGATATTTCGCCGACATTCAAGTTCGATGCACTAACGTGCATGTAATCGGAGAGAGGATGGTAGATACAGTAGTCTCTGTAATTAATAAGAAACATCAAAGACATAGGCTAACATTGTGGACCTTCAATTAAAAAAAATGTCAAACTGTGATATCTGAGCTATGTAGAAGTGCTTAAATGGGCCAATAAACACCCTAGAATACAAAAAGTTTGGAAAGCTTTGATGCCACCTGCAAGATATGCATGAATAAAGTCACTCATAAATTACCATTACTGTGGAGTACAAACTAGCCTAGATCTACACACAGTAAGTCTATGGGAGGAAATGGGTATGGCGAATCCGTTCTACCTGAATATTTGTAAATTTTCACTTTATAAAGCAAAACGCACTACATAATCAATTTGTTATACAGTTTTTTTTCAGGGCGTCATTTTTAGTCCTTTTCAAAGACACTTAGAGCATGGATGATTATGTAGCTCAATTTTTTAAACTATGGTCATTATTAGCCTGTGATTTTAACAGAAAACCAAAGCACGTACAAGAATTCCTTGGCTGTGACACTGAGAGAACCCATAAAGCTGCTTCAAAATGGTTCTTCGCATAGCATTTCGATCGCAAATTGGTGGAACATTTTTAACAAATTGGTCGAACGTGTTTTGTCTCCAATATACATATTCTCTGTTCAATCGAATGCGCATCATTCAAGGTAGAACCTTTAAAAAATCTTCGGGGAAAGTTTCTCAAAGCACAGTTTGGATGGTGAAACCTCGTATCTCTAAAATGTTAAAGATTTAAAAAATGGCTGCCTTAACACAGACACGAATGCAAGGACCTTAATATCCATGCAACCTGACTTCTGTCTTTTAATCCGTTTCCTCTGAGATTCTGAAAATCCCAAATGAAATATCCGGTTCATGTAGACAACGGGTTAAGATTAAAATATGAAACTTGTAATGGAACCTTTTTAAAGGTAAATGACATGATTGGGGGTAGTCCTCAACTTTGGCTGAAACTACCCTAGAATCAAGTAAACTATGCAAGGATTCTCCTTTGAAAATCTTGTAGTCAAACGTTCACTCATTCTAAAATAACTTATGTCAATATCCCTTGTGGTACTGTGTGGCTCCCTATGGATCTTATTTTTATCTGGCCCAGATAAAATTAAAATACTAGTATGTTTATGCTTGATTCTCCTTAAGTAAACAAATAAGAGGCAAATCCTTCCAGCTGGGAGATCCATTCCGGCTAGTGTACAGTTGGTATATATTTCAACTGATTTGGTTCTTGAGGTATTTTCAAGTGTTCCCAATCATGTCACTAACCTTTAAGTTCTTGAAAGTTCAATCGGTTATAAAACCTTGTATGTCAAGTTTTGGTGAAAATGTGTTTTTAGTGTACTCTTTATACTGGGCAGCCATAATGCATTTCATTGCAAATTTCCTATTTTAATCTTAACCCGTTGGCTTCATGAACCGGATATTTCATATGAGATTTTCAGAATCTTTGAGGAAACTGATTAAAAGACATAATTCTGGTTGCAGAAATATTAAGGCCCTCGTATTCGGTCTGTGTTAAGAGAGCTATGTTGTTTCCCTTTCTACCCCCCCGTTTTTTGGGGGGGGGGGTGCTCTTTAACATTTTAGAGATAAAAGGTTTCACAAACCGAACTGTGCTTTGGGAAACTTTCCCCGAATAATGATGTGCATTCGGGTGAACAGAGAATATGTAATGGACACAAAACACGTTTGACCGATTTGTTACAATGTTCCACCAAGTTTAAGCCAAACAGGGGGCCTTTCTCCCTCCCCGTCCTTTTTGAATTTTTGGATGCGCCCCTGTGTTCTATTGTGTGCATTTGGAAATCATAATAAACACAACAAAAAAAGTAACTACCCCCTTTTTCAAAATACTATAACTTTATAAAAGAACGATTGTGAGCAAAATAATTTGGCAAGGGTGTTTCTGCACTAATTGACTGAATTCTGTGTGAAAATGTGGTTGATCCATTAAGTCATGCATGAGTGAACACATATTAAAGGTAAAAATAGTCACTTTTCAAAAGTCACAAGGGTCATTTGGGGGGATTTTTGATGCAGGATTTTGACAAATTCTGTTTCTGGTGAATGATTAATCACTATTTATGTTAATCATCTATCATTTGATCCCCTTATACCATATTTTATGCTTCAGTGAGCTTAATTTAAAAATTTCCACCATTTCTCAATTTTGAAATTGTAAAATCCATTAAGTTAATTGCAAAAATTGAAATCCGATATTTTTCAGCAAAATGTATCTTTACATGTTGTACGAACATGAGAGGTTGTAACCATGTCATGGCTCAGTGAGCACACTTTATAAACAAAGCAAAAAATACCATTATGTACCAGTATTTTGGCATAAGAGATGACTCCTGTGACTTTTAAAAAGTGGCATTTTTGCCTTTAATGCATGCTCACTCATGTATGGCTAAACGGATCATTCACATTTTCACACAGAAGTTAGTCAATGAGTGTAGGAACACTCTTGCCAAATAATTTTGCACAAACTTGTTTTGTTAAAAAGTTATGGTATGTTGAAAAAGGGGGTAGTTACTTTTTTGTTGTGTTTAAGTAAATATTGGAAAAATCATGAAAGAGGGAATCAGATAAACACCGAGTGAAATGAAAGCAGGGGGTACAAATGAAAAAGCACAGGCCAAAAATGATCACAATTTAAAAACAAAAAACAAATCTGAGGTACGTAATCCTAGGGCTTTGTATTTCAAAATAATTACATGAATTTAGTGTTATTGAAAAGTGAAAATATACGAGTAATTAGATTGACCGGATTCACCATAACCATTTCCTTCCATAGATTTGTGTGTAGATCTAGGCTATTTTATACTCCACCGCAATGGGAATTAATGGGTGAGGTTCATTTCAACTTTCCAAACTGTTGTATTCTATGGTGTTTACTTGTTCATTTAAAGGCCCACTGTCAAGGGTCAACTCGATCACCGAGGGGATGTGAACTTGTTTTAAAGATACAGACAAATGTTCACGAATATGGACTGCTGCCGTGCAATAGGCTACATACTGCGGGAGGAAAATGGTGTACTTTACCACACCAAGATGGTTGTTCATGTTGCATTGTGGCTATCGTCCCATTTTTGTAATTTAAGTCAAAAGAGGGCATTGTTCCATTCCATCATGACAATGGGCCTTTAAGCACTACTATGTAGCTCAGATATCACAGTTTGACTTGTTTTTTTTTAATTGAAGCTCCACAATATTAAAGTATGTGTTTAATAACTCGACCGCTGGTGAGCGTGATACCGCACAAGTTACGGAATGGGATAGCGACCCTCTACTGCAGAAATTATGTTATCGTGTTGGGAGGGGGGGCGGGTCAGTCAGGAATAGAAATGTTTGGTTATAGGTTCATTTCTGTTATCTGTTTTCCGTTTAATTTTTATTCGCAAATTCTTCAAAGTAAGAAGAATGAAGCTTGAAACTCCACAAGGAGTAAAATTCATCGAAATCTACATTAACAGTAAAAAAAATCGTCAGCAATTCACCCCCGACTGCAAATTCCCAATAGGGCAATCGACTCTAATTCGCTCCATAAGACTACAATCGACTGTAATTTGCTCCATAAAGAGTGAATTTACAGGAGATTCACTCATTGAAAGAGTAAAATTCACAGAAATTTCACTCTGAATTCACACCGTTAGATGTGAACTTTTCACCCATTAATTTGTTTTTAGAGAGTAATAATTCTTGCTCTGTACTAACGGTGATAGTTTCATCTCTTTCGACTGTCCGTTGGTACCATGGAGTGTTACGTAGATGAGGCCCTTGGCCTCTTCCGCCCTTTTCCCGTCATCCATGGTTATATGGAACCGATACTGGAAGCCTGGAGAATGAGGATATAAACACAACAACAAAAAGTAACTACCCCTTTTTCAAACTACCATAACTTCTTAACGAAATAAGTTTTAGCAAAATAATTTGGCAGGAGTATTCCTGCACTTATTGACTAACTTGTGTGTTAAAAAATGATTGATCCGTCAAATCATGCATGAGTTAAGCATGCATTAAAAGCAAAAATGTCACTTTTCAAAAGTCACAATGTTGTTTTGGGGAAATTGTGATGTAGGATTTTGACAAATTTCGTTTCCCGTGAATAATTAAGCGCTATTTATGTTAATCATCTATCGTTTGATCCCCTTACACCTCCCCTGGCACTTTTCGCATATTTTACGCTTCATTGAGCTCAATTTAAAAATTTCCATCTTTCTCAATTTTGAAATGGTAAAATTCTTTAAGTTTATTGAAAAAAATTGAAATCCTCTATTTTTCAGCAAAATGTATCTTAACATGTTGTACGAACGTAAGAGGTTGTAACCATGTCATGGTTGAATGAGCACACTTTATGAACAAAGCAAAAAAAATGCCATTATTCACTACTATTTTGGCATAAAAGATGATTCCTGTGACTTTTGAAAAGTGGCATTTTTGCCTCATGCATGCTTGACGGATCAATCACATTTCACACAGATGTTAGACAATAAATGTAGAAATACTCCTGCCAAATTATCTTGCTAAAACTCACTTTGTTAAAAATTTATGGTATTTTGAAAAAGGGGTAGTTACTTTTTTGATGTGTGTAGTACGATATCAAAACAACACACAATGATGTATGAGACGAGGCAACTTAAGGCATTTTATCTTTAAAAAAACCTCAAATAGTGGTTGTCTGATTAAACAAGCTACTAAAATGATTCGAATTTATAAATATGCGCGCATTCACTCAACATACCAAAAGCATGTGTGTAACTGCATT
Organism: Eucidaris tribuloides; assembly: GCA_001188425.1. NCBI lineage: Eukaryota > Metazoa > Echinodermata > Echinoidea > Cidaroida > Cidaridae > Eucidaris > Eucidaris tribuloides. The sequence continues at coordinate 56,974 of JZLH01S0354951.1, forward strand.
CAATTAGTTGATTGTATATGACTAAAATGTTTACACTGTACAATACTCTTCGCTTCTTCAATATTTCGAGTCCTAAGATGGAATACGTCATGTACACTCATGCTCATAATTATGGAATACTTAAAAGACATTTTAGAAGTTGCCATTTTTCCTTGAACGGTACATCTGGGATTAATATTTGCTCACCCCAGGTGAAACAATTATAATCTAAGTATTTCAGTAATGCTGAGCATTTTGTAGCGTCCGATTCGACGCTAAAACTTGTGTTTATAAATTGCGGTATCGTTGTTGTTGAGCCACGTGGTGGTTACGCGCGTTATTAGACTTGTAACAGACAATTATGATGTTGATTTAATGATAAATGACATTAGATCAAAATTTATCAGTTTTTTGTGTTTTTTTTTAATTACTTTAATTCAATACTTTTTCGTGATTTTTTGTGGAATAAAAAAAAATGTTATTGCGCTCAAACGTGTTCTAGTTTTTACTTTAGTCATCTTATGAAATCCAAAAATTGCTTCACATACTGCATTTTTTTTAAAAATTAACACATGTCTTGAAAATTTTCAACGATATAGAAAAAAGAACTTGAGTATCAACAAAATATTCCATAATTATGAGCATGAGTGTATAACCTAGCGAGAAAATACAGAAAAAAAAACTATCGAAAGTGGGAGAAACATAAAGAAAGAGCAGGAAAGTGACAGTTTTAGGAATGTGCACAGTAAAAGAGCGTGAAAATTGAACGTGAAATTAAATTTCCTGCCTTGTATAGGCCTACAGCGTGTACAATTTATAACTAAAATGTAGATTTTAAACGAGAAATGGCATAAATTATCATTATGTGAATGAAACCATTTTTACTGGATCAACAATATCGCAATTTCGCTTTTACACAAGTTTTGCGGCCAACTAACCTTTAGTGGTCGGACCTAAAGGAGGTCTAAGATACACTCCTCCCTCCATCCGGCAAATGATATCCATACTGTGCCGCGTTTACTATAATTGTCCGTAAACGTGCCACCACTTAAAGGCATCGTATAACACTGTTTCCATTAAAAAAAATGTGAGCTACATGATTCCCCATGCTACCGGTGTCTCTGATAAGGTCTAAAAATGAAGCCCTGAGAACATTGCAGTTTAAAACGATCATTCAGTGCTTCTAAAAAGTGAAAATCATTGAGCGACCTTTCCTGTTTTCCTCCATAGACTGCTGTGTAGCAGAATTTTCTATCAGCTGAGAATAAATTAATGTGCCAATTGTGATCTGTACATATTTTACGAATGACAGAAAAACTCTCTAAAGTTTTGTGTTCTAGGGTGTTTATTTGTCCATCCAAACACTACCAGATATGTCAAGTAGCAAAGTTTGAAAAATTTGTAAATACATGTAAGGCTTCCACACTGTTATATAGTGTCTTTAACGATTGATTTATCCGTGTAAAGTTGTAAATAATTACCGTATATTTCATGTTGGTACCACAACTTCTCGCTACACTTGACTCATTTATTTATAAGCCCAAACTTAGAATAAATAGTGAGGATTAAGAGACGTAGAGCTTTACTGAATATTGTTTTATCTGAATGCACCTGAACCTGCTTGTGGTATGCCAGTGGAAGAACGAAAACATGCTTATGGTACGTTAGGGTAAACTACATTATAGCCACTTCTTACCGCAAAAAGGCCAGGTGCCCAAGGTGTCGTGTTGGTAGACGATCTCTGTCCGTCCATCGGCCGGCGCAGCCCCGTCGGCTAGCCATCCCATTTGGGCGGAGAGGGACGTATCGTAACAGAGGCCCGTGTTGAAATCGTTATACTCTCGCGTGCACTCGAAGGCCAAGTAGGGGCAAGTTGCCGAGTTGATAGAGTCGATGTACAGATGTACGGCACGAATGTGATTACAAGCGACGAACTGCACAACTCCTTGCATATGGTATAGATGGAAAATTTCGTATGTTTAATAATGCAGAAATCATTTTCAAAGTCATGAATTTGTCTCGTTATTCCATTATTGTCGGTTGGTCAGTTTGAACTTGCTTTTAGAAATAATGGATCAACTGTAAAGTGTCGACGATCATGATAAAGGATGAATTTCCATCTAGCAGTACGACAAACCGGTGCATTAGAATCCCATTACGTCACTCTCTTTATTGCGATGTACATATGTTGTAAGAAAAGAAGATAGAAGAGAAACCAGAAAAAGAAGACGAAGGCGAAGGAGGAGAAGAAGAAGTAGTAGAAGAAGAAGAAGAAGAAGAAGAAGAAGAAGAAGAAAGAAGAAAGAAGAGAGAAGAAGAAGAAGAAGAAGAAGAAGAAGAAGAAGAAGAAGAAGAAGAAGAAGAAAAGAAAGGAAAGAAGGAAAGAGAGACAGACAGAAAGAAAGAAAAAAAGAAATAAAGAAAGAAGAAGGGAGTAGAGAGGAAGGAGGAGGAGGGACATGATGAAAGGGAGAAATAGAAAGTAAGAAGCTGGAGAAAATTGAGTTACGATGGAACAAGACTAGATTCAAGTAGAACCAAATAATGGAAAGTAACGTACCTCCCCATATTCTTCCATATCCGAAAATGGAGGCGACGATTCCCTGGTCACACCCCGGCTGTTCCCGACCACCGTTTGGAAAGAAATCGACATGTCCCGCGGCAGCATACATTCCCATTCCTTTGCACGATATAATTCAAACGGTTGTGTGTTATCGTCAATTAAAACAAAGGGTATGCATGACTGCAGTGAAGTAAGAACAATGCCCCCGGACAATGCCTCAAGAACCAGATACATGTAAGTTAAAACGTATTCAACTGGAGTGTAATGGTAGGATTTGTCTTGAATTCGTTTACTTGAAGAGAAACAAGTATTCATTTTACACTGCAAAAATTGGGGTGTTAAATTTTAACACCCATGGTGTTGCACAACATAGATACCAGACGAGGTGTAAAATTTTACACCACGGGTGTTATTTTAACACAAACAAATTATTTTAAACACCTAAGAAGCAATTGGCTTTTAACACCAAGGGTATTGAAAAATCAAGCACTTTTCCGGTACTCATATTGTGCACACCCCAGCTTTTGCAGTGTACCAGTATGGAATTAAAGTATGACTTTAATAGTAATGGAACCCATAAAAAGCTATACAACGAATTCGCCTGCCATGATGAGTATTGATGGTGATAGTTTAAAAGTATTTAACATTTGGCCGTAAAAGTTTTCACAGCAGAAATCTTGAACAGCGTTATTACTTCTCAGGGGAGTATTATCCCCAAAGTGAGGACTTCTTCCAATCCTATATCCCTTTAACAACTTCACCAGTGGTTGGAGTGAATTTGAATATTCATTATATTTTGTGTGGATTGAATTGAATTTTCCAATTACACACAAAAAATCGAGAAAGAAATTATATCTCAAAACCCTGTGAAAACCTCGATTTAAATTACATCGCTTCCAGAACGGTTAATTGCATTTGTACTCACTTTATGGGTGACTGACAGTTGCCTTGATATTGAATTATTGCTCATATGAACAAAACAAAGATTACAGGGGGATGAAACCCAGATATCTTCCTGAATTCAGAGAATGCAGAACAAGTTTGAGCAAATTTGGTTGAACGGTTCAAGAGATATGATGGTTCAAACTTTATTTAATCTTTGTTATGGAGGATCCTTAAATTGGCAACTCTACCCATTTTTAGATGAAAGTGTGGAAAATTTCCCATTGGATTTGTACACAAATTTTCATAAATTGGCAGTTTTCTGAAAATGTCAGTTCAGAGAGTAACTAAATTCTTTCAAGAAACACGTAGAATCGTTTTTGCAAGGAGTACTTGCTGAACAAACAAGAGCAAATCGGATTTTTGTAAAATTGAGAATACGTGAAAACATGTGTACAAAACTACGGCCAATAAAAAAAAATGAGTTATGTTGCCCTCAAGTGGAAAATTTTCATAATTGGGTCGGTCGGTCGATTTTTACTTTTTTTTTTTTTAACTTTTTTACTTTTTTTTCACAGTAAAAGCCGGACTTAACCAATACACATACATGTACCGTACTGTGCAAGAACGAAATTGTGTGAGAGTTGAGTTTCCCAATATATTTTCTATGGGTCTTTCCAATGGGCAAAACACATATAAAAGTGCTGCTTTAAGCCATTTAATATAAATTCTGGTAAATTCTTTGCTCAAATTTGACGTTTTCCCCCAAAACAAAGAATTTGTATATTTTGGACCCTGCGATCCTGTTTTTTGCATTTTAATGTCGGTCGCTTGAGGGCAACATTACAATTTTTAGGACTAATGGGGAGTTCTCCACCTTTTCATCTTATAAGCTGATAGAGTGTCCTTTTAGAATCCCCCATAACGAGGATTAAAAAAATGAACAATCAAACTTCCTTTAATTTTCGTCTTGTTTTGTTCTGTATTCTCTGAATGCAGGAAGACGACTGGGGATATATTTCACTTTAAAAAGCATGATACAGCAGGTTGGATGCCACCATTGATTTGTCCATTGGTGTTGTTTCGTGTTTCATATCCGTGATGGATAAACAGGGACTTCCCTGTTCTACAGTGAGTCCCAGAAAAAAGGGAAACCGAGATTGATGAAGCTATTTTTATATCTTAGTAACAAACATGTAAAGAAAACCATACACAGCTGAAAAGCATATTTTCTCTTCTTTCATTTAAAGACTCTATATAACACTGCGGAAGACCCGTTTAAAAAATTGTCGAACTTTGATATCTGACATATCTGACAGTGTTTGAACTGACAAATAAACACACTAGAACACTAAAGTTTGGACAGTTATGCTGTCACTAGTACAATATGTGCAGATACAAATTGGCACATTAATTTTATATAGGGCGATAGGAAATTCTGCAACACAACAGTCTATGGAGAAAACCTGGAATGGTCTCTCAATGATTTTCACTTTTTTAAAGCACTTAATGATCGTTTTACACTGCAATTTTTTCAGGGCTTCATTTTTAGAGTGTATCAAAGACACTAGTAGCATGGGGAATCATGTAGCTCAGATTTTTTAAACTGGAAACATTGTTATACAGTGCCTTTAAGACTAGTCACAGTGCTTTTCATTCACACATGACTGAACAAAGACAATCAGAAGGGACACAATAATCTGATATTCCAATTGTCATGTTTGAATACATTCAGGATATTTTTTTTTTATATTGAAGGATATAAATTTTTTTAAAAAGGCCTATTTCATCTTGTTTCGTATGATTCCGCATATGTGAAAAATGAGCGATGCATGACTGAGAAAAGACAATTTGAAAAGATACGTGTTTTCAGAAATGTTCTAAAATGCATTCATTATCCTTGCCGTCTGCGACAGGCAGCCAACAGCCAAGAAATTACCTTACCAACAGAATAGGAGCCTATTGTTATGACCAACACTATTGTGTGTCGTCAGCGGTGTATAAACCCTATTGTTCGGCTCGCTTCCAATAGCTGCAAATGCATTTATCTTTTAAAATCATGCTTAAACAAGCATATTTTAAGTTTATTTGTTTTCCAGCATACATTATTCTTTTTTATGCCTAAGGTGTCATATAAAAGAAGAAAATATGAATTTGAATGAGATGTTTTTATTTCTTAAATAGACAATCTGCATCTGCAATTTATGCATTTATTTTGGTATTCATTGCATAAATTGTCGTTGCTGTCCTTGTAATAAAACATCGCTTTGTTGCACTTGCTTCAGACTGAAAGAACGAAGATAGACTTGCCCACTCTATAAAATCAAACCAACTTAATCGATATACCTTCTTTGTTTCCATGTTGCAAATATGAATTTTTCAATATCTTGCATTGATGATTTTCACCATACCACGTGATTTTATTGTATATTAACTGCTCTCATTGTTTGTGTACTTTTGTTTTGTTTTTGACTTTTGTTTTTGTTTGCATGCACTAATCTTGATTCACGTTTCGTTTCGTTATCGTGTTTATTTAGTCTTCTGATTGGTTCTTCTTACACTTCGCCATATTTCACATTTAAAGTAAGACAAGTTAACCAGTACATATTAATCATTTTTGGGGGCCTACAAATTTTACAAGCATGCTTTTTAGTAGGCCTCCTCGTATTTCTGTAATAAAAAATTGTAACATAAGCATTGGTGATACATGTATATTGCGAATATGTATTATTTAGCAAAACTATTGAACAATTGTATTTTGATTTATTCTTGTTTATATTTTGTGAACTATTGTTTTGTTGGAATACGAAATAAATAAATGAAATGAATTACATTTACCACCCTGGAAATGAACTCAAATATTGAACTCGTGCGTTCAAATGATATTTTGGTAGCACCACTTTCCACTGTTTTCATTCAATCATGCGTGAATAATGAATAATAAGTTGTACATCACATGGAAGAAGGGAAGCAGAGATTTACATGCGTGTACAACTCATGAAAGAAATAATTCAAAATCATAGAAATTGTTTGCCATGAAATCCTGTTTCCTTGTTTTTCATGGGACGCACTGTATAGTGATCTGGTGTTAATTCCTTGCATTTAGTTTTCCCGTAACATCATTTAAGAATACATCGTTATCATCGAGTTTCCTTTATTTTTAACAGGTTCAACACAAATGTAAGCTGCTACAATAAATAAGAGGCTATAAAATGTCTACATACATAGGTGAGTGGTATATGGTGAGGATTTTGCTCTACCTGTATACTAACAAGACTCAATTTAAAATGATATACGATCAGTAAATGATAGGCTCGAGTTCAAGTCACTTTTTGTATTTATTTATTTATTCATTTATTTATTTATTTATTTATTTATTTGTTTGTTTGTTTGTTGTTTTTATTTATATATCTATTTATTGATTCATTTGTTTGTTCATGGTAAGAGTATGATCATTTCTATATAAAGCTACATTCGTAAGCATGGGCGGCACCAGGGTAAAATGTCAGGAAAATATTGCGCCCCCCCCCCTCAAAAAAAAAATACCTGCCAAATTAACTACAAGCCAAACATCATCCGACAAACGGAGGGCAAGGGGCCGACGACGACCAAAAAACATTTTCTGCTTGCCAAAAAATGTTTATCAGCCAAATGAGCACAATGGAGGGGACGAAATTTTCAAAGAAAAACAAAAACGTAAAATCCCCGATATTTTCATTAGTTTGAAAAATAGCCCCCTCCCCCCCCCCCCCCCCGTGGCGCCACCCCGGCTCGTTAGTAAAATGGCTTTCACAACAAAGCAACTCGTGTGAATTAACTACAGGAGAATATAAAAACACAGAGTCACAAAAATACACCGAGGAAGTTAAAAACTAAAGGTTTTACGTCCACCAATTGTATATTTGTGCAAATATCATACTTCACAGTAACACAACATTGATCTCTCTCATTTCCATATCACTTTTGTTTTATTAGACAACAAACTTGCTTTGTTACATCACATCATATTCAGATGCTACAAGCGCAAGTTGTGTTAGTTTCTAAACCTTTGCATGCGAATGTTGCGTCTGTGCACAATCGTACAATTAAATTGAACAATCGTAATAATTATATTTCTCCTTCGCCTTTGTACAGGAGACACAAAAAATAACTAGTGGGCTGAAATAACATTTATAGAAAAATTACCACTTTCAGTACAGCAATGAGAACAGTAAAGTTCAAAGAAAATATGAAAAGAACAATTATCATTATTATCCCCTCAGAATTAAATTCAGCCTGAAAATAGTTAATCAGAACTTATAGCAATAAAACAGTACACCCTGAGGCTGTCTCTATGGCGTGTACTGTACTTTGTTCAAGGACGACTTATAGCGGTAATAGTCACATAAAATCCCCGGAATGAGGGTATAACGACGGGAATTTCATCTGTAGCGAACAAAGAAAGTTCGTCTACCCAGAACCATGACTTTATTCGTCCTTATTTCTTTTTACAGCTATACAAGCGGACAAAAAATACAACGGGCGATTTGAATATTGCCATTGCGAAATGTCTCCGTGTACTTTTCGATAACTGAATTCGTTGACTGCGCGAGTTATTCAAACACATATGCTGCATTCCCATCGGTATATCATTTTGGCATTGTTTTAAAACGATGATAAAATTAGAAGTAGAGAGATAAGGATAATAAACGAATTTACAGCTGAATGAACATTGTACCGCAGAAAATCATACACATGAGAAATTATTCTCTTATAAAGAGTGGTATTCTAGCTTGTACGTATGAGAAGAACTTCATATACGGACAATGCATCTCAGTACTTTGCAGTGGCAAAAGAGACAGATATATGAAATGAAAGAAACAAAAAACCAAAGACTATTTTCGGATGTAAATCGAAAATATACTTCTAAAATAACAAATGACAGGGTATGTAACACTTGATTTTATTTTTTAAGCCACCCTACCCTTATAATCAGGCATCTGATATTACAAGATCAATTTATGCACGTTCCTTATGTCACTTTAGTTGTCTACATCTAGTTGTACATAGAATTATTTATATATTCGTTTTATTTTGGTCGCTTGTATATTGTTTCCTTGATACAGGTGAAACGCCGAAAGTTCGATGAATAATTTATAAACTGGAAACGCTTACGCCTATTCACAAGCGTACTAAATTTGCAACTTGAAATAGTTCTTAAATACTATTATAAACACTTCCTGTAACACCTAATAAACACTTGAACACGTTTATCTGGAAATCATAAACATTTTAAGTAATAAATTGTGTGTATCACGTGCAAGATATCAAAAGTTCGTTTTTATTTCTGGAACACCTTCATTAACACTTGAACACGTTTCATAAACACGCATAGGTGTTTAGGTGTTGGAAATCATAAACGCATCAACAATCATTTTTGTGAAGATCTAAACTCTTTAATGTTTAGGTGTTCACAAAAATGTTTGTTGACGCGTTTAAAGTGTTTAGATCTTCACAAAGATGTTTGTTTATATGTTTATGATTTCCAACACCTAAACACCTAAAGGTGTTTATGATTTCATATTTAACGTGTTCAAGTGTTTTACGAAGTGTTCCAGAAATAAACACGAACTTTTGATATCAGTAGGTGATACAATTTCTAACTAAAGGTGTTCATGATTTCCATACAAACGTGTTCCAATGTTTATAAAGTGTTACAGAAAAGTGTTTATAAAAGCGTTTAGTATTTTTACAGTGTATATAGCAAGGACTTTTTTCATGATCATCAAATCTACACACAACAAAAAAAGTAACTACCCCCTTTTTCAAATTACCATAATTTTTTTAACGAAATAAGTTTTAGCAAAATAATTTAGCAGGAACATTTCTACATTCATTGGCTAACCTCTGTGTGAAAATAAGATTAATTCGTCAAGCCATGCATGAGTGAGCATGCATTAAAGGCAAAAATGCCACTTTTCAACAGTCACAGGAGTCATCTCTTATGCCAAAAAAAAAAAATGGTAAATAATGGTATTTTTTGCTTTATTTATAAAGTGTGCTCACTGTACCATGACATAGTTACAACCTCTTATGTTCGTACAACATGTAAAGATACATTTTGCAGAAAAATATCGGATTTCATTTTTTCAATGAACTTAATGGATTTTACACTTTCAAAATTGAGGAAAGATTGAATTTTTTAAATTGAGCTCACTGAAACTTTAAATGTGCGAAAAGTGCCAAAAGAGGTGTCAAGGGGTCAAACGATAGGTGATTAACATAAATAGCGCTTAATCATTCGACAGAAACAGAATTTGTCAAAATCCTGCATCACAAATACCTCAAAATGACCCTTGTGACTTTTCAAAAGTGACATTTTTGCCTTTAATACGTGCTCACTCATGTATGACTTGACGGATCAATCACATTTTCACACAAAAGTTAGTCGATCAGTGCAGGAACACCCTTGCCAAATTATTTTGCTAAAAACCGTTTCTTTAAAAAGTTGTGGTATTTTGAAAAACGGGGTAGTTACTTTTTTGTTGTGTTTAGAATCATGTTTGAATGCTTCGATCTTACCTAGTCTGCGGTCAGGATCAGTGTCAGTGTGAATAATATCCACGAACGTGGCATCGGTGGGATCCAGGCGAAGCTTCGGGTCCAGGTCTTCAAAGTACGGACCTGCTGGATCGAGGCCTGTACAGGTATTGGGTGTGGGGTGGACGTATGAGGGCAATGTAATTATACAGAGTATTTTGAAGAAAAAAAGTGGAACCCAGCTTCCATCAGGAATATATACTCTTATAAACATAATTATGTTAATTGCAATATGTCATCGCCAAACTCATTTATTACTCTTTCATCTGATACCATACTATCGAATTACAAAAACATTTTAAATGAGCAATGTTAAAATTGCTTTGCGCAAAAGGGGATCTCGGTGACTGTGACTGTGTCACGGATTCGTGACTGTGTTGATGAATAGATCTAAATCTTGTGCGCAAAGCAATTTTTAACATTACTTATTTAAAATGTTTGTAATTCGATAACTCGAGACTTAATTATTACAAATATGGTATGAAATGAAAGAGTAATACATTATCTTTTCGATATATTCCTGGTGGAAGTTGGGTTCCGTTTTTTGCAAAACACTTTATAGCACAATGATCCCTGTCGCTGAAACTTTTCACACATGCATTATGGAGAAAAAGTTGTATGCACATTAAGTTGTAAACAAAAGGTATATATGCACAAACAATGAAATTTTCATCGTATGCCGTGAAAACGTTTGACTGTTTTTCGGGTATATAGGCCCTACTTCCAACCAATAGAAATCAACAAATGCATAGAAACGTTCATGGTTTTTCTCCATTTGACAAACATTATGCGATAAAATACCAAATTCCCAGAAATTATCGATAATACTTTATTGAGTCCCAGAAAAATTTCCATTATAGTTTGATGAGTGATTTAATGAAGGATGTGAAAATGCAATAACAAATCAAACTATTGTCATATTTTTTGTTCTTATAGTACTCAATGAAAGGGTCCCATTTCCTAGCGACTTGTAAAAAGTTAATTCACATCTATAAGTAGAAATACAGCGTAATTTCATTTCAACAAGTATTTCAGGTTTAATGAATCTTCAACATAACTTTCGACGCAGTAACACAAGTTCGTCCCAACACCTCTCGTATTTGTCATGATCTTTTTATAACATAATACAGTGTGTATCAAAAAAAGGTAATCCATGTTTAGAGCTAAAATATTGCAAACTATTTTTATTATAGAGATTTATAAGCATAATATCCATAAAGGGCAACTTTCCCCCTTTCCAATGATACCTCACTCGCATCACTGGTGTCATGCATGACCAAGTAAATTGCTTTTGAAGAGAACAATATCAAGTCACACTTTTTCCAAGTTTCGGCATAGCTTGCATGAAATGTGAGATTAGCTCTCATGAACCCATTCATCGGTGTCTTCATTCTTTCATCCATTGACCCAAACTTGGAAAAAGTGTAACTTGACATTGTTCTTTTCAAGAACAATTTACTCAGTCATGCATGGCACCAGTGATGCAAGTGAGGTATCATTGGAAAGAGGAAAAGTTGCTCTTTAGAGATATTATATTTATAAATCTCTGTAATAAATATATTTGGCAATATTCTAGCTCTAATCATGGATTACCTTTTTATTGATACACACTGTATATCGAATATTGAATAGGCAAGAATTAATGAATACATTTAAATAATGGGGAAGGCAAACAAAACAATGGCTTTACATTTTGTTTAAATTCAGCGTTGAATTAGAAGGTATATAGCGGAATAGAGGTGTGGTTATATAACTTATAGCAAAGAAACTGTATTCAATGTTACGAGATAGCTAAAAGATCGGTACAAAATCCATAACTTAACCTATTTCCATTTGAAAAAAAAATGTGAGCTACATGATTCCCCATGCTACTTAGTGTCTTTGATAAGGAATAAAACTGAAGCCCTGAAAAAATTACAGTTCGAAATGACCATTAAGTGCTTTAAAAGAGTAAAAATCATTGAGAAACCATTCCAGTTTTTCCCCATAGACTGCTGTGTTGCAGAATTAACATCGGCCGAGAATAATTCATGTGCCATTTTTTGTGTACATATTTTACAAGTGACAGCACAACTGTGTGAAATATTGTGTTCTATATAGGGTGTAATTTGTCCATTCAAACACTGTCAGATATGTCAGACGGCAAAGTTTGACAATTTTAAACGGGTCTTCAACAATGTTACATAGTGTCTCTAACCTATTCTTAAAGCCACAGGTTAACATTGACCACAGTTTATAAAATGTGAGCTACATAATCTTCCATGCTCCAAGTGTCTTTGATAAGGTCTAAAAATGAAGCCCTGAAAAATTTGTGTTTCAAAATGATTATTTAGTGCTTTAAAAAAGTGAAAATCGTAAGTTGACCGGATTCATCTGCCCATTTCCTCCCATAGACTTACTGTGTGTAAATCTAGGCTATTTTGTACTCGGCCCGAGTATTAATTATTCATTCATTCATATCTTGCCAGTGGCAGCATAAATTTCCAAACTTTTGTATTCTAGGGTGTTTATTAAATTTGTCCATTCAAACACTATTATGCAGCTCAGATAGCAAAGTTTGACATTTTTTTTTATTTGAAGCTCTACAATGTTAGCGTGTGTCTTTAATCTACAACGCGCATGCGTTGTGATACTAATGATCAGTCTTCAATTTAAGAATCATTATGCTTACCCGTTATGCGACCAATATTAGGTACGATTGCACCCGCAATGCCGGCAACGTGAGCACCCAGACTGTGTCCAATTATATGGAAAGTACTCGGACCGACACGCTGAATGCTCTTCATGGATAAAACCAAGATCCGAAAATAGAGTAAATACTCAGGTAAAATATATATGTAACGTAAATGGATGATGGGAATGATGATGATGGTGGTGATGATGATTGGTGATGACGATTAAGATGGAGGTGATGATAATGATAATAATGGTGATATTGACTATGACGAAGAAAATGATGATGATATGATAATGATGATGATGATGATGATGAAGATGATGATACTGATGATGCTGAGAATGGTGAATATCAATAGCAATAGTGGTAGTAGATGAAATTGAAATAGTAGTAGTAGTAGTAGTAGTAGTAGTAGTAGTAGTAGTAGTAGTAGTAGTAGTAGTAATAGTAGTAGTAGCAGTAGTAGTAGTAGTAGTAATAGTAGTAGTAGTAGTAGTAGTAGTAGTAGTAGTAGTAGTAGTAGTAGTAGTAGTAATAGTAGCAGTATTATAGCAGTAGTAGTGGATGTTCGCAGACAAAATTGCGTACAGTTTATTTACCTTATGAAAATTAAACAGAAAAACAACAAATGGTTTCGAGAGTGTTTTCTATAATGGTTTACGGTAAATGAATAAACTTACACAAGAAGCATAATATAGTCCATAAACAAATCGGTGCATTTATAGGGAAACAGAATGAGTGATTGCAAACAAATACAATTTCAGTAATAGAAAGTGGAATATACTAAGAGAGAAAAGGAAAAAAAAACATTTTTATTTAAAAAAACACGACTTTCAATTTTACAAAAAGTAAAACATCGTTTTTCAGTTGTACCTTCACGATGGGTTGTCGGGTAAAACCTACCTGGGTCATATTGAGCAGTAAGGCTAGCTCGGCCCCCACAATCCGGACGTTGGCCGAAGATTCCTCGAATCGATCGCGGATAACTCCCGGCCGCCAGTCCACCGTGAAGATGTTGTAGTCGTCTTGTTGCAGGAGCTCGTTGGTCATGTCGACCATCCAGTCGACGTCGGCTCCGTTGACGAAGCCGTGGATGATGACCTTTGTGTCCTTCCATGGTTTGAAGGCAGAACTGATGCAGAACAAAAAGGTCAGTGTTAAAATTAACAATTAACACCACTGGTGTTAATACGGGATAACACCAATAATTCCACACCGTTGTTAACCTTTCGGTGTGGGCCCGTTGCATGAAACTTAACCGGAGAAATTTCTCTGGTTAAATTTATATGAAAACTCTGGTTAAAACGCGTGATTTTATAATGCATTTTACTGTAGGAAAATGAACTCTGGTTAAATTAACCGAAGTTTTTCTATGGTTAAAGATTTATGCAATAGGTCCCTTGTGTTAATACGGAATAACACCACGAATTCCACACCATTGTTAACTTTTCGGCGTTATTTCAAGACCTGGAGCCAATTGCATAAAACGTGAGCCGGAGAAATTTCTCTGGTTAAATATGAAAACTCTGGGTGTAATTCCGCCAGCGAGCCGGGAAAGTTTGCAATTTGTAGTCAAAATTTACTAATTTGATGAAATTATTCTAATCATTTTAGCAATGTACTGCATTTGAATTCTATTGAGAGCCTGCAATACCCCTAAGACCCTGGACCCTTTGCTCTTCGATATCACTCCTGCTCGAAAAGAGGTACAAGGTCCCCTTTTATTGATCATTATGTCATCGTTTGATATAAGAAAGAATCCACTGATGTTAAAATTTGAGGTTCTAACGGGGATTTTATTGGGACTCACACCATTTCTTAAAATGTCTGTTTTTTTTTTATTGTTTTGCTTTTTGCTTCTTTCTTTTACCGAGACAGAAAATCAAATGAAGCAAAATCGCTGATTACGAAGAAAAATCACACAAACACATATCTAAACAAACATGACAAACAATCAAATTAGCAGCTTATAAGTTTTAGGAAATAATGTAGTTCCGAAAAAATCAAATATGCAATTAACCCTGTAATACCCTCCCTTTAATGTACGAGAGGAAAATAATTTTAAAAAAATTAATGCCAAATTTACATTGTAAATTTACGTGCAAACATTTCGTTTTGCCTGCATGTGAATGTAGTTGTATCGGTCTTGTGCTCAGAAAGAAATTTTCAAAATTCTATTCTCTTTTATCAGTTTCTTAGCTCAAAATTGTTCGATCAAAATGTATTTTTTATCACGACCCTTTACACTGGAATGGATTCCCGGATTCCTTGAAAAATTGTAAATCATACAATCACTTTTGTACATCAATACGTATTTACAGCAGCCCACTTTTATTCATTGTACTGTTTTCTTTTTACATAGTGGTAGAATTCTAAGAAACCTGTGTATTTGTCTTCTTTATATTGTTAAAGGACCATATGCACTGCGTGCATGTTGCTTACGTGGTGCCACCACTGTTTATTCTGTTATTTTTATGTGGTGATCAATTCAAATCAACTTACGTTCTTATTGTCTCACCGTCGTAGGTACTCAGCTCTTGGAAGTCGTCGCCGAGGTCTCGGCTGTAGAGTCTGAAAACAGTGCTCAGCTCTGCGCGATCGTCTGGGAGGTAGTCTATCGGGCGATCGTCGGGATCGTAGAATGGCCATTCATCGCTGACGAAGCAGCCGATGTCGACATAGCAGACCCTCCGACCTGATGAAATAATTTGAAAGACAGTGGTGTAATGAAAAAAATAAATGACCAGGTCTTTGGTGTTTAGCCTCATTCGTGTTTTAAACACAAATAAATACGGTCACTTGCAGAGTTCGACCTTAACGTGAATGAGATGTCACAGTCTTTTAAAGTGCCATGCTCATATTTGGGGAAAGTGTTAAGTGCCCTGTGTCACAAACTAAAAACTTACAAAATAAATATTTAACTAAACCCAAAAAAAAACAATGAATAAATAAATAAATGATAAATAAAAAAATATATAGACATCAATCGGATTTAAAGAAAAAAGTGATAGGATCTCAAATGAAAATACTCACAACGATCGGTACATGTACTTATTCGCAATACAACAGAAATAAACGAAACATGTGTTCTATAAAATAAAGCTATGAAGCATTGCGAATTTTAATATACGAACATACGACCTTGGTTCCAAAAGAAGCTAAATGTCCTTAAGTGAGGAAAAAGAGAGGCAACAACAATTTAGTGCACACTCTTAAATACAAAATGTCTCTGGGTTTGGTTGTTTAGTTTGTGGCGGTAGTGTTGGTGTAGTGGTGGTGGTGGTGGTGGTAGTGGTGATGGTGATGGTGGTGGTGGTGGTGTAGTATAGTAACTAGTATAAGTGTAGTCAGATAGTAGTAGTAGAGCTAGTAGTATAGTAGTAACGTAGTAGTAGCTAGTAGTAGTACGTAGTAGTAGATAGTAGTATAGTAGTAGTATAATTATTGTAGTAGTAGTGTAGTAGTAGTTGTTGTAGTAGTAGTAGTAATAGAAGTAGTAGTAGTAATAGCACAATTAGTTTAGTAGTAGTACTGGTGGTAGTAGTAGCAACAGCAGCAGCAGTAGTAGTGAGTGCTATAATAATTATAATATTAACAGCAGTATAATCTTCAGTTACGACATAACTTACACTCAACGGCTGCAGCATTGAAGACGAACGCAGTTAAGAGTAGGGCAAGCATCTCAGTAAGATGTTCTCAGATTGAACGGTATAAGACTAAATTTCCTAGCTGGCCTGCTCGTATATACCACGCAAATAAAGCGACTGATTCTTAGCTGGAGTAATCTAAGGGGGAAAATACCCCCTTTTTATTGTATTACCGTAGGCAGACGTGGTAGGTCCTCTTCTTGAATTGTACCCGATTGAAACTATACCTACATGACAAAGAATTTAATTAAGATTAAATGCGTATGTAGACCGTTTATCGCATATTAATTTGTAACGAATTTTATCGTGTACCAGCCGATGATATGCTCACACGGCTGATTTAAACAATTAAAATGATATTATCAGGTAATTGGTTAGACATTAAGTTAGAAACACGGTGCCTGGAAGTGGAACAGGTGGTGTTTCCGAGATAAAGTTTCCCTCGAGAACCATTTAATTGTAATTATTAATATTTTTTTTTATTCGCATGACGTGATTCCAATGTGATTCAGCTGAATTTCTTTTTCTCTTTCTTTCTTTGTGGAGATGTTGCGGGATCTCGGGGAACAAAAGAAAACATCGCCACTACCCATTTTTAAATTACATGTTTATTCTCGATAATTCCTGAATGATTCCATCAAGCAAATAGGGTGAAATCATTCATAATGTAATGAATGATTCACATAAATTCCCCTTCTCACAAAGCTCTGAATCTGGAAAATCTTTTTTTATGGGAGGGGAAGGGGGAGGATGAAATTTAAAAAGAATCAAATTTCTAAAAGCGTCGTTACGACGCTTGTAATCTACACAACTGAAAACTAGTCTGTTTACCAGACGAGTTAACTCGTACTTAGTCTCCAACGGGTTAAAAGGTAAGATAGAAGGTACCATTTTAAAAACATTCCTTGGTATGACCAGGCCGCGAGGCTTGGACCCGTGATCTTCCGAGTGAGGCTGACGCTCTAACCACTAGACCATCACGCCGGTGATGTTTCAATCCAGGTCATTCTTGAGACTTGTCGCAGACTTTAAAAATGAAAAATAACAAATGAAATGACAAGGTACACAACAGTCTACTGGAATATTATGGAGTCATTGACCACCCTCACCCGGTTATTATATTGCAATTCAAACAAATATGTTGACATTATGACGTCAATGCGTCATATGGATTGTCCACAATTATATTACACTTTGCACTGCAAACAATATGTATATCGCCTTTATCAGGTTTATCACATTTTTTCAACCGAGAACCACAAGACTATGGGCCAGTCGTAAAAGAATACAAGAGAATGGAAAAATATATTCACATGGTAATGATTAAAATCATAAAACAATATTTATTCTTCTTAGTACAATTTATCGAGGTGTTTATTATTGAGCATTAAAATCCATGTTTCATCGTATATCACTGACACTTATCTCGAATTTTCGCGATTTCACCTGTCTTATACAACATTCAGACCCATATTTAAATCCAGATTGGGTGACTGATTACAATTACCAATACTACAAAGACTATTATAGTTTTATTGAGCAGGGTATATCGTCTAGTATCATCGTTTGTAATACCATGACTGGGTTTATTTCAATATGGCAAATATATTATATAGCTTTAAACTAGCAAATTCACTGTCCTCTCTCTTCCGATTGCCACGCATCACGGAATGTAAATATCGCTCTCTCCTTTACATGAACTGAGGTAGTATAGCGGCGTCAGTACAGTAAAAGTGTCTTTTAGCTTGAGACCTTTGTACGTAGGGGCGGCGTTAGAGTACAATGATCTTGGGGGGGGGTAGGCGAAAACTAGTGGCGTTGCGACAAGCAAAAAAAAAGAAGAAGAAGAAGAAGAAGAACACTGAACTATATATGCAAATCTAAAAAAGGGCATTAAGGTCGGAAGAACGGTTATCTATGCTGCAAATCGATGCGACAAGCCCAACAAAATAGGGGGGTCATCGGGTCCTGCAGTATGTCTAGGCCGAAAAGTCTTAGAGGCGAAAAATATCAAAAAGCACTGAAACGCCTCATTTTCTGTATTTTGAAAACCATATAGAGGTGGCCCACGCCCACTTGACACCCCCCCCCCCCATGTGGCGCCGCCCATGTTGGGATGAGAGGAGGCAATGGTTTTGATTGCAAGGCAGAGTTGCCAGTTTGGCGTTTTTAACGCCAAAAACACAAAATTTAGCCGTTTTTTTATATCGTTTGGAATTAAAGAATTCGAAGTGCACGCCAAACGGCTTTTGGGCATATTTTTGGCGTTTTACGATGGAATACCTAAAAATCATTATTAAACCCGATTTTCAGAGGATTTTCAGTCAAGTAAGTTCGACAAGAGTCCAAAAGTAGTGGTGCACATGTACTTCACGTAGATCTCGCTACGCGTACTAAACCACGGCATTCAAATTTCCGGCTGGTGCGAGGTTTCAAAGGTGTTATGAATAGATTTCGAACCATGTCTAGGCTATGCTGCCCATAAATGCATCAAATCCAAATTTGGCACTTTTTCACTGAATTTGGCATGTAATTTGGTATTTGGGGAATCGGAAAACCTGGCAAAATTTTGCAAGGGCAAATCTTCTCTATGTCCTAACCGACAGGTACGCGCCACAGGAACTTTGCAGTGGAGGGTGGGGATGGGGGTCGGGGTGGGGTGGTTGGGAATACTGATATACATGTAAGTTCACCTCTGAAAAAAAGTCAAGTACACGTGCCATTGTTGTCCTCCATTAAAGCCAGGCAGTACAGGTTCAAATCCAGTTGAATCATTTTTTTTTCCTGAAACTTTTGTATAATGTGAATGTGAAACTGATGTATAAAATAGAGAGAACGCTGAACGTAAAACAATGAAATCAGCGGTTCTCTCTTCTTATACGACTTCAAATTTTTAAGCCAGAAGGATGCTCTCATCATGGGCGACTTTAATGTCAATCTACTACATTATGATTCAAACACTTTTTCTCAAGATTTTCTGAATGCCCTCCTTACTGAATCCTTTCTTCCCCTGATAACCAAACCCACTAGAATCGCTACACAAAGTTCCACCCTTATTGATAACATATTTACTAATGTGCAACCTCTCCCCCAATCTGGTATTATTCTGTCTGATCTCTCTGATCACTTCCCCATTTTTAGTCACATCCCTATAAATAATCACACACGTTCCTCCCAGAAAGTGTATGAACGCCTTTATAGTAACGACAATTTACTTAAATTTAAAGAAAGTTTAAATCAAACCGACTGGTTTGACGTTTATAATTGTCAGGATCCAAACATTTCCTTTAAAAAATTTATGAAATCTTTCCTCACGAAATTTGATGAAAATATCCCCTTACAATGTAAAGAATATCGTTCTTCTAAAAAAATACCAAAGTCACCTTGGGTGACTAAAAGCCTTTTGAGGTCTATAAATCGGAAAAATAATTTATATTACAAATATAAGACGAATCCAACTGTTTTTTCTAAAAGAAAGTACACAGCTTACAAAAATGTTCTTACATCCTTATGACGTAGAGAAAAGAAAATGTATTTTAGTAGGCAACTAAATAA
>JZLH01S0354951.1:77244-93291 GCA_001188425.1 Eucidaris tribuloides
GTGGTTGGGAATACTGATATACATGTAAGTTCACCTCTGAAAAAAAGTCAAGTACACGTGGCATTGTTGTCCTCCATTAAAGCCAGGCAGTACAGGTTCAAATCCAGTTGAATCATTTTTTTTCCTGAAACTTTTGTATAATGTGAATGTGAAACTGATGTATAAAATAGAGAGAACGCTGAACGTAAAACAATGAAATCAGCGTTCTCTCTCTTTCTTATACACTTTCCTCGTTTTTATGTTTTTATACAATTAGTGAGATGCAAAAATATCAAACCACCGATACTCATGGGCACGTATTAGGAATACTCTGCACTAGCAATAAAAAGAGATCTTCTTGAAGAATATAACCATATTTGATTAATAAATGCATAGTATACAATGTTCTGCAAGATAATAATTTTATGTTAGAAATTTATATGCATTATCTATCGAATCCTCGTAATCAAAATTATCAAAATTATGCATTTATTTTCTAACAAACGGGTATCATATTCATAGCGTTTGAAAGTTTTAGTTCTCCTTTTCCCCCACAAGAATAATTTTTTAAATTGATTTTAAACTTATTTTGATGTACTATAAATTATTTTATGGTTATTTAGCTTATTTTTTATTTTTGTATTTTATATATTTATTTTATATTTATACTATATTTATAATAATTACAATATTTTCTGTGTTTTGACTAGGTCAACCTTGATTAACATTGCTTTGATAGCTTCTTTTACGGAAATACATGTATGTTCATTTTCAAACAACCGTTCCATAATTCCATGTTTTAGGCCCCCAGTGTTTGGAAATATCGGTGATAAATAAAAGAAATATATACGACCAGAAATATATATATTCTCACTGGCCACATTATTTTATTTATTCAATTAAGCGTATAAATACATGTGACCCCCGACAGATATGTTCCCGGCACGTTTTCCTAAAATAAATAGTATACTCGGCATAACGGGTCGGTATTACATGGCTATCTCCTTCCGGCTCGATCGTACAAAGGTCAACGATGCAATAATAACACCCACGCACACGGTCACAAAACAGTTTCGCTTTAGAGCCATCAACAAAACAACGTTTTCCTGCATATAACAGAGGGAAATCGGACGAGTGGGTTGCAGAATGGCAGAGTATCTCTTGTTCGTTTGTACGCAGGTTTAATTTCACCACATAACACACATGATGTTGTAATTATAAGGTAAGACATGGTGTATAATATCATCCATGGAATATGGTTTGGTTGTTAGGCCTATATATTCAGATACTATTCCCGCATATATTCCTGTATATATATTCCGTGCTTGGCATCATTATGCCTGTGTGTATATAATATGCCTGTCATACTGTATTTATGTCTCTGCAGCTTTGTTTCCCATGCAGGCTGCGGTGTGGGAATTAAATTACCCGGATGTCATGGTAGCGGCGGCTTTTTATAGACATAATTAACTGGGGGCTTGAGACAAAGGAGTGCAGCAGCAGGCGCAATCAGTGTTATTGAGGGCTACTAACAGTATTCGGTATTTAGCGCCCTTCATTATGTACACAATAATGTCTCTTCCCTCTCTTAAGGCTAACATTTACCACAGTTAAAAAAATCTGACCTACATGATTCCCCATGCTACCAGTGTCTTTGATGAGGTCTAAAAATGAAGCCCTGAAAAAAATGTATTTCAAAATGATTAGTTAGTGCTTGACCAGATTCACTTGCACATTTCCTCCCATAGACTTACTGTGTGTACACCTATGTAGGCTATTAAAACTCGCCCCGAATTTTAATTGTTTATTCATGCATAACTTGCCATTGGCAGTATAACTTTCCAAACTTTTGTATTCTAGGGTGTTTATTTGTCCATTTGAACACTACTATGTAGCTCAGATATCAAAGTTTGACAATTTTTAAAATTGAAGCTCCACAGTGTTAGCCTATACTTTAACTGACGACCCGCTGCTAAGTAGAATGCGGCTCAATATAGAAGTGGGGAATCCCAGTCTGTTAAAAACATTATCAGAGGAATATCAGTTAAAGGCCTATGAAAATCGGACAAATAATAACGTAGATCTATATGAATGTGTGGAAAACGTCTACGGATCATTACAAAACCGGCTGCATTGTGAAATTTACTGTGAGGAGCCCAAAGTCTTACTAAATTTTGTAAAGCGGTCTGCGTTAACGCAGAATTATAAGTACTAGTCTAGGAATAGCACAATGACGACAAACTTTTCTTAGGAAAATATTGAATTTATTTGACATTTTATGTAGAAATATAGTAAATGGATTTTGATCGCATGAAACAATTAAGTGTTACCAATTTGTAATGGTCGTCAAATATTTATATTCATCTTTGCCCGATATATCTCAAACCCTGTCCAGTGCTGTTTTTTTCTCAGATCTTTCTACCTTCGTGTCAGATCAACGTGATAATAGCCTGGAATTCCAATTTAAGCTTTACTAGTGTTTAGTTAAAAC
This sequence comes from Eucidaris tribuloides, assembly GCA_001188425.1. Taxonomy (NCBI): domain Eukaryota; kingdom Metazoa; phylum Echinodermata; class Echinoidea; order Cidaroida; family Cidaridae; genus Eucidaris; species Eucidaris tribuloides. Next base: position 79,715 of record JZLH01S0354951.1, read on the forward strand.
TTGTTTCATAATTGTTTTGCATAGAAATATTAATTAAAGACAAAGTGTAATTTTGGTAAATTTAAAAATAAAATTTCCTATTTTTTTTTTTTTTTTGGATGGACATATATCATTTATTAATGTCCTGAATATCATACGCGTTGAAATAACGCTTCCATTTTTGAAAGGGATAATAAAATAATACAATATTTCATTATACAATTTTCAATAGATTTAATGCTAGATCATAATGTCTGACCTTAAAATACAAGATTTGGGAAAGAATTGGCCAAAAATGTACTTGAGCTTTAAGCAACTGTTGTTGAACCCTTCATCCAAAACGCGACCATGTTAACAGATGAATAAGTCAAACATCTTTGATGAACTGTACCAGGTACTCGTCAAAATTTGTGTTGCATGCATTATGTCTTGTTGGAGAGTGTTTACATACGTCTGACTCTGCTTCCCGATGTTAGCTTAATGACCCGGACATACTTCCTGGCAAAACTAGGCCAAGTCTGAGAGTAAACTTTAAGCTATCAGGCTCAGCTTTCATTTTCAGTATATTGCTGGTGTTAACTGTTTGCAAAATCAATAATGATCATTGAAATGCAGAAAATGTTTGTGACAAAAGGTAACCCGTCGCTCATTGGAATAGTGTTTACTTTCAGCAATTATTCAAATCGGATATTATCACGTTAGTTTGAAATGTGATAATAACAATTATTACAGATATTTCCTCAATTTTCTATTCATTTGTATAGGTTTATTGTTGATGTTAGGTGTACGAAGAAAGGAATCGCAATTAAGTAAGAGGGATTGCGATGGGATTAAAGTGATAATGATATGTATTGAATTTTGTTATGACGATGGCATGTAAGGAATAACCGAAAAATGGCCACAAGCTCATTATACAGGGTTGAAACTGTAGTGTACAAATAGGTCAAAAAAGACAAAACAAATGAGCATATTATAAGTATGAGAAGATCGAAATTCATAGTTTATACGAAAATTAATACATATCAAGTATTTTAAACTAGTTATGAAAATATTGTATCCCCATTAGAGTGTAAACATGGTATAGGCCTACAGGTATTATGGTTTTCATTGAGAAAAAATACACAGAAATAAGAACGACGGTGCATGGCTCGGAAAGGCGTCTCTGTGACCGAGAATGCGGGTGTATAAAAATATGTGACTGGTCATTCAGTAAAATTATATATGTATGTGTAAAATAACTTCTATTTTTTTTCTTTCTGTATGTGTAGGTGAGGATCCAGGACAAATTTGCAGCACAATGACAACGCCCAGATGTCTAAGTCCAGTCCCCGACGTTCCAAAAGGGACGTGCCCTCTACACCTCGGAAAATTACAAAGTGCCCACATCCTACCGTGTTCGCACGCAGCTTGCGAGGAGTGTCTTTACGCGATTCTAACAGCAAGCATCGGGCCTCGACAGCCGGAGTTGCAATGCCCGGTCTGCCAGCTTCGGTTCTCTTTCTACGAAGGCAGCAATGACATTTACATCGAACGTGGCAGAACAAACAGTACATGCAGCTCTATCAGTCGGGTATCTTCCCCGACTCAGGTTGGGAAAACACCTACCCCGCCGCCATTCAAAGACGAGGACAATAATTGCATACAGAACCCCGTGTACAACAACGAGGCGATATGCGTGTCGCGTTCCCTTCTCTGGTCTGAACCAGAAGGCGCCGTCTCCAACAAACGATTGAAACTCAAGTTGCGATTAGCCAATGAACACGGTCAGATAATTCTTCCTTCCGAAAATACCGTGGTCCGTGGAGCCGTATTGTTTCCCGACCGTCAATACAGAAATTTTGACTTTGTCGCCTCGACTTTTTGCGGCGATAACAAGGAAAACACCTGCTCATTCGAGAAAGTACTGGTACCTGATCAAATTGGAAAATACGCCTTCGAAGTCACAGTCCTTGGGAAACAGCAAAAATGCATAACTGCAGAGGTCACCGTGAGAGCAAGTGGAGGAAAAGTATTTGATATCAGAGGATCGCCAAAATTCAACAACCCTCACGACATCTTCGTGTGCGGGGGTCAGTATGTTATAACGGACAAAGGGAACCACAGGGTCATCGTTGTAGATCGCGATGGGAATCTGCAAGAAGAATTCGGGGCAAAACGACCCAAGGGGTTAAAGAAAATCGGACCTTATGCCGTAACTGGCAACCCAACTTCGTTCTATGTGACCGATAATAACAATCGTTGCGTCTTGGAATTCGTTCGGAAAACGGCCAAGTTGCACGTCTGGGCCAAAGTGGGACCATGTCCAACAGGGATCGCAGTCGACAAAGTAGGAGGATGCGTCTACGTGGCGGATTGGAAGGAATGCAACATCCGAGTCTTCAGTCGACACAGTGAACTGTTAACAACCATCAGCCACAAAGGCACCCTCCAAGGACTACTGAAGAACCCCTGGTTCGTCAAGATCAACTCGGATGGGAAGCTGGTGGTAGCGGATTGCAACAACTGTAGGATACAGGTCTTTGACCCACGCACTCAGAAGTCGACTCTTGAAGTGCCTTTGACCCTCGGAGGGAAGGAGTGGCAATGCCGTGGTCTCGCCCTCGATCGATACGACAACATGTACGTGACGGCTCGACGAGTGGACTCGTGGCGGGGCTGGAGCCGGGAGACGGTGATGATGTTCAGCAGAGACGGTACGTTTCTCGGAAACTTCGGAGATTTGCGTGATTTCGACTACCTTCGCGGTCTGGCCATTGATGAGAACAATTCCGCGGCGATTGTGGTCGATGGAGCCAACCACCGACTCAAGGGCTACAGACTGTGAAATGTATGAATCATCTATTAGCCTTATGTAAACTTTGTGTTTGAAGAGATAATACATGTACTGTCTATCTTTAAAGACTGGATAGCTCTTATAGTGAAGCATCTGCATGAGAATAACTTATCTTTAATGATGCGCTGCACTCATTTCTTCTGCTATATTCTGTTGGGAACACCATCACCCGTACATTCCTGAATATGCATCGAGTGCCGGCATGATGTATTACTAAGCTCTCACCCTGGGCTATCCATTGATTAAACTGTTTTCTTGCACAATTTTCCTATAAATGCACTTTGTTCTGTAATTGCGAACTGGTTTGTTTCCAGATACGTTGGTTGTGTCGTGGGAACGTGTATCATTCAGGAATGGTTGAAATAGCAATTACATGGAACTAAAGTCTTCGAAGAACGTTGCTTTGAATGAAATTACGATTGCAAGAAGATATTAGACCAAGTTTGAGCGAAAAGTTTCACAAATAAATTAGGCAGAAAGTCATGAAAAAGGTCAACATTTGAAGAACAATATAAAAGTGGAATCATGTGGAAATTCCAAATTGTCAACTATACTATGTGATTTTGCAAAAACATCTGTTGAGTTATGTGTACACCATAATTACATCTATCTCATGTTAATTGAGGAATAAACTTTAACATCATTGCATTGTCGGGACAGACTATAAGAAACGGTTGCTTTCCACACGCAAAACGCAAAACGAAATATAATGAAATTTCGTGTTTAAAACGAATGGAGAATTGTCCACAAAAATTCCCCGATCACATAAATCCAGCCGCCAAATTTGGATTCACTTAGAGCTATATCGTGTATGATTTTAGCAACGTGAACAAGCTAAACAATACCACACCCTTCCCGATTTTCTTTCATGTTTCTTCTTCATGTGAGTGATTTTCCTTCATTCAAAAATGTTTTTCTTTCCTGGTTGGTTCCTAAAAATATCAGACCAAACGAATCAGTGCATTAAACATGGCATAATTTCTATTGCATTCAACTTACACAATGAATCACCTCTTTCATAAACTTAATTTGGCATTGTTTTGTAATACATGTAGTTGTGTCATTTTGTTCTTATGAGGAGAAAATGTTTAGAGTAATGCTATATGTGCACAATTTATGACAATCCCAATGGTGGAAATATTTCACAATTTTTTAATAAACCTACATGTATTTTTATTTTTCTAAAGCAAAAGTACCGTAGTTTTGTTTTTCATAACTATTTACCAGAAAAGTGTGAACAGATCCAAAACTTACTATTTATAAGAGTTTTATAAGATAACCCTCTTTTTTTGTACTACATGAATAATCACTAAGTTTACGGAATATAATGTTAAATACATGTACATTTGTATATCCAGTACTTGGAACTGGAACCTATTTTGGTTCGTACCATTTGTACTATACATACATACTTTAAATTGTGCATAAAGGTGACTGCTTTTGAAATCACAGTTCACGAATTGTTAATATGCTGGTCAACGTTCAATTGAAAAAAATATGTCTGTCAGTTAATGTTTTCTATGTCAATATGTTAATCAAATTCACGCCCATATAACTGTGTTTACCCTGCACTTCTATAGGCACAAGTTTGTAATATGTAAAGATAAAGCACAATATACTTTGATATATTTCATATACTCTATACTGTTCGTGCACTTAGTCCATGTACACTGTTACTTTCTTGTAATCAGGTGGTGATGATTTTAACAAAAACAGTAAAAGTAATTTCCAAGCAACTCCTTATTATTTCAAAAGCAGTTTATTTAAGGAACACATATCGACCAAAATATATATAAGATTCTCAAGGTAATCACAGAAATCAACTTTGTGACTAAATTCCAGTAGCATTCCATGGACCGTTTTTATCTTATAATTTTAACAAAAAGCAGTTAAAGTAATTTCCAAGCAACTCCTCATTATTTCAAAAGCATGTTTTTAAAGACTGCAAATGGACCAAAAATCTATCTAAGATTACTCAGGGTAATCACAAAAAGTAATTTTGTGAACCAAATTCCAATGACATTCCATGGACCGTTTTTATCTTATTCTATGGCAAGATAAGCACCAATGTTGGTTATGGTTATGGCAATACCTCCAAGCGGCATACGAATAAGCTGCAAGCTAACCACACACGGCCACACCTTCGATCAATTTCCAGGACTGTTCATGGATTTGGGGGATTTTATTTGTCAATTTGTACGAGTTTCCCGGTTTTATCATCACCGTGGAAACCCTGAATTTTTTGTAACAGTCACCTAACATTTGATCTTTCTAAAAATTCACAAGTAATGTCGTTACTTCATTTGTTTGTGAAGCGGTTTAATTAAGGTCTTTGCGTGGGACGCCAACATTTGCTCCGGCGATAATTGCTCCGAAAATATGTGAGAGGGAAAGGGTTAGAGTTACCATTGGGTTTCCAGTTCAGAATAAAGTTAGGGTTAGTGTTTGGGCCTTGAGGTAAGGATTATAGGGTTAGGGCAGGGTAGCGCCACGGGGAGGGGGCGCTCCCTATTTTTTTCCAAAGTAATTGTTCACTTGGCTAGTAAAAAAAAAAAACTGCTGGCGGGCAAAAAATGGTTTTGGTCGGCGTTGGCCCCCTGCCCACTGCTTGTCGGATGATGATTGGCTTGTGGCAAAAAAAGAATGGTTTTGATGGGCGTCGGCCCCCTGGCCCCAACTTGTTGGATGATGTTTGGCTTGTAATTTAGCTGGTGGTTAAGTGTTTTTTTTTTTTGGGGGGGGGTTGGCGGGCAAAATTTACTCCCCCCCCCCCGACAGATTTTTCGCCCCTCCTAAGATTTTACTCTGGCGCCACCCCTGGGTTAGGAGTGAGGTTAGGAGTAGTGTATGACTCGCCGAAGCAATTATTTATTGCCGGATCGAATGTCATATACACCCCCTCCAGGCTCCAGTGTATCTACGATGTGTGTCTTCCTGTGTTGAAGAGTTTACTGAAAGATAATTACCCATTATGCCAAAACAATTGTTTCGATGTACTACATTTAGAATAGAAAATGAGGTCGGCGGTAGGATTTTTTTAAAACTTTACAGTTGCCTTCCAGCAGTACAAAGTTCGTATTTACTATGAAACCGGACGTCGGAGACGGGTCGACGACGGCCGCTGTCGGAACACAGAATTATTCTGTGTGTCAGACACGCTATGGGTCGGCCCCATTGAATCGGGTCGGTCGGTCGAGTACATGTACATGTACAGCCAAACACTTTTTTTGGCCTTATCTACATCCACGTTTACAGACATTGGTTAACATTGTGGCGGTTCGGCTGAAAAAAATTCAAACTGTGACGTCTGAGCATCGCTATACATGTAGTGCTTGAACAAATAATACGTTCATCTAACTCTGGTTCCCTTGTCCCGAAATCTGCGAAAAAGTGGGGGAACGAACTTTTGCTCATGCCGGTCCTACTCTATGGAATAATTTACCAATAGTTATCAGAAGTAGCAACTCTCCGGATTCATTTAAAAGCAGTTTAAAAACTCACCTGTTCAATGCTTCCTATGTCTTTGTTTATATTTCTACTCTCTTACTCTTAACTCTCACTTTTTTTTTCAAAACACATGCGTCTTGAGCACTCTACAGAGTGGATTTGGCGCAATACAAGTCACATGTATTATTATTATTATTATTATTATTATTATTATCATTATTATTATTATTATTATTAATCATTATTATTATTATTATTATTATTATTATTATTACTACTACTACTACTACTATTATTATTATTATTATTATTATAATGCAAAACTCGCTACTAGCAAAATTATGTCGGGATAAATGTCACACATGAATAACTCATCCAGTGGGGTAATGGTTATGGTAAAACAAGGCAATCAATCATTTTTTTTACTATTTATAGCACCAAATGATCGTTTTATGGTACATTTTTTTGAGCTTCATTTTTTTTTACCTTTTCAGAGACACTAATAGCGCAAAGAATTGGTAGCTGTGATTTTTTTTAAAACTGGAAACACAGTTAAAAAATATTTTTAAGACAGTAAGATGATTGCTTTAGTTGGACTTTCTTTTTGTGTTGTGTTGACATGGTTTGTTTAAATTACCAAGATGGCTTCGGATAGTGAGTACATAATACTGCCCCCATGACAAAAGGGCATAACTGATATTTTAGTGTTTTAGAGATATTGAGCAAAATGTATTTTGTTCAACACGTAAAGCCCTATTCAGTGTCATTTTAACAAGCGGATTATGAGACAAAGGGACACTTCTAATAAATATTTTTTTGTTCTGCATGTTAAACATGATGTACTGAGTACCCTACACTATATAACTCAAGTTTGAAAAAAAAATGTCAGTTATGCCCTTTTGTCATGGGGGGGGGGGGAGAGTATGCACGTACATCTTTTACCAGTACTTTTGTCTCTGTTATTATTTATATGTATATGTCACAAATTGCGACGTACTTACAGTTATAGTACAGCAATATTCTTGTACTAATATATTTTGAGGTGATATTAAAACAAGTTTGGAAAGCAAAATCTCGGTTTTGTTAATGAAATGCACAGCGTATGTAGTTTGATGCATACTAAGCCTTGATAATATGAAAGTGGCATGGTTATGATACAAGTTAAAATGTGTGAGGCTGAAAAAAAAACTTTATACATGTATTTTGCTTTGTATGCTTTCACTTTACTGTGCTGACGGTAGTTCTTCGAAATAATCAAGGGCCTAGCTAAAACAAGTACAAATGGATCAATACAGTCAAAAGTCACTTTCCTAAAAATAAAATAAAAAAATACAATCAGGCGTAGTGTCATAGAACCTCATCTGTATCGTCACTTTCATACATGCAATGCCTTTTCCACACACAGTGCACTCTCGTTATAAAGAACACTGATATAACGAAATTTCATTTCAAAGAAGTAAAATCTCTGGTCCCATATATTGTCTTTTCTGTATATTCTATTGTTTTTGTAACCCTGATATAAAAAAAAAAATCGTTATAAAGAAACAATTTCATGGGTCCCAAGGACTTCTTTATAACGAGAGTGCACTGGTGTACAAGATCTGGATCTGTCCTGTTTCTGCCTATTTTCTACGCCCATTTTCAGTGATTTTTATCAGTTCATTAATCTGTGTGATAAATATGTACAAATATGACTGATATTTGGATAATAAAACTGATTTATTATGACAGTGCCAGTGATGTGTGTCTGTATCGTTAAGTCATCTGTGCTTCACTGTGAAAACTGCTCAAGCATGTGTCAATTGATTAGTTACTGGCAAACACACACACAGACACACACATGCATGTGCACACACACACACACACACACACACACACACACACACACACACACACACACACACACACACACACACACACACACACACACACACACACACACACATACTCACAATAGTTACACACAATTACATTGTGGGAGTAACTGAAAGTATAATCTCACATTGTGAGGGTTAATTTCTTACCCCACAATGCATAACATTTCATAAATACGGCCCTTGAAAATACAAATATCTTCCGAGGACGAGCGCTTGAAATTTGACCACACGACTGAGGACAAATTCCAGTCAGAGGATGTGTGTCTACCATCCAAACACATGCAAACACTAATAAACATGTCATTTGTGGACATCACCCAAAACCTGTGAGAATGTTGTAACAGAGGTGTAGATTGAAAATAACGTAATTACTTCCGAGGACGAGTGTTTCAGGTCCTCGGATTGGAATTTGTCCTCGGTTGTGTGATCAAATATCAAGCGTTGGTCCTCGGAATATATGCAAACACACACATGCACCTGCACACGCACGCACATACACACACACAAACACACACACACACACACACACACACATGCACACACACAAACACACACACACACACACACACACAACACACACACAACACACACACACACACAAACAGACATGTGCATGTGCATACATACACATATATACAAACACACGCACATACACGCACACACACATGCACACACACAACTTTACACGGCAACACAGATATATAGTTTGGTACAAATCTTTTTATTTACAGTCATATAGTTTTACACACTTCTTTCAGATGTATTTATGACACAAATACAGTGTACATATTTGATATGTTTGATACTTTTTCCATGATTAGCATGATGAATACCTTCCCAATAAAAATGAATGAAAGCAATTTTCGTGTTGATGACTACATGGACATTTGTAAGCATCCAATAAGCTTATGCATTGGGCAATTATATCATTACGTCAATAATGTGATGACAGCAATAAAATAGGTCCATATTAAGAACATGATCTTTGACCTTTAAGCGAACCTAAACATGTTATCTCCATACAATTCTACAAATATATATTCAGTCAGCAGATTAAAGCAAAAGTATAGTTTTGGTCTATTACACAAATTTTTGTCAATCTTTCACAAAGTATTCTATTGTCACCCCAGACAACAGAAAATAACATCAAACCTACTGAAAATTATTTATACAGTGCACTCCCGTTATAACAAACTAGGTTATAATGAAATTACTGTTACAATGAAGTAGACATTCAGGTCCCAAATTATTATCTTTATATACTTTCACTGTTTGGATATAACGAAAATTTCGATACAACAAAAGAAAACTAACGGTCCCTGGACTTCGTTATAATGGGAGTCGGCTTGTGTAGTGACAAATTATGATGTTTAAATCATAGGAGAACATCTAGCGGTATGTACATTACCTACGGGAAATATCGGGGTCCCCCACCCCCAACACACACACACATTAAACATTTTCAGTAATTTCTCCCCCCAAAAACGAGAGTTTCAAAGCGAGCAATTTTTAGGGCATTGATAGATCACATAGGTGTATCTGAAAAAAAAAAAATGATTGCAAAGAAATATTTTTTAACCATTTACCAAAACTATAGAGTGTTTTGAAAAAAGCATAACCCAATTTCCACCAGGAATATATAATTTAATAAACATAATTATATATATTGCAATATGTCATCGCAAAGATAATCTATTACTCTTTCATTTGATACCATATTTGTAATAACTAAGCCTTGAGTTATTGAATTGCAAATATTTAAACATTGCTTATTTAAAATGTTTGCAATTTGATAACTCAAGGCTAACTTATTACAAATATGGTATCAAACAAGAGCCCCGGGGGGCACGACGCTCACCTGAGGTCTCGCACACTCTCTATGGTACCCATAGAAAAAACATCAGTTATACATATAGTTTTGGCCCTTGGAGCCTGATATCTAGGCACCAACATAGCCAAATGAACCAGTTGAAAAACTTTGCATCCCCTTGCCATAGCTGATTTTGCCAAGTTAAATTAAATTCTAACATCCGTTTTTATAAAACAAGCACCCCTAGTATGCTTTATACATTACCTTTGACTACTTATGTGACCTGACCTGAAATAACATTGAGGTCCCTGTTACGCATCTACAGTCCGAAGTTTGTTACACAAATGGGCTGTGTTAAAATTACTAGTTTGACGGCCTCTTTTATGGGTCCTGCCCAATCGGGCCCCGGGGGGGGGGGAGCGGTGTTACCATTCGTGAAAACTCTTTCCCCCTCCCCCTGAGGATCCATTCCCACTAAGTTTTGGTCTAAATCCATTGATGTGGTAATGTTAACTTTATCCTACGAGGCCCTACTTTCCCAATGCTTTTTCCCCCCCTTGGGGACCCAAACGGGGCACCCATGGGCATGTCGATGAGAAACAATTAATTCAGCCACACTATAAGGTATCTACACCAAAGTGGCTAACTAAACTATTTTGGATTTAGAGAAAAAGCTAATAGCCAACGCAGGAAAAACTTGAGCTTCAATTTGACCTTTGACCTACATACTGTACTTTGGACCCCGCAAATTACATGAAGCGTCACTGTTACAGCACCCAATTTGATTACAAATGGACCCTGTGGTTAAAAGTTACCTAGTTTGGCCCTTATGGCCCTGCCCATGGGCCCCGGGGGCTGGTACCATTCAGGAACCTCTTTTTCCCTCTCCCTGAAGGTATCACTCCCACCAAGTTTTGCGTCTAAATTCCACTATGTTAATCGTGAATCTACCACTATAGGGCACTACCCCAACTTTTGCCCTTGGCGGCCAACACCGCGCCACCCTAGGGCATGTCATGAGGAACTTATTCAGCACATATAGAGGTATCATGCCGACAACAAAGTGGCTTAACTAAACACTTCTGGAACTAGAGAAGACAGATGTTTGAAACTACCTACTTTTGACACCTTTTGGCCCTGCCGCTGCGCCCTGGGGGGCAGTGACAGTTGAGGACCTGCTGAATGCGCTAGCCCCTAACGATCATTCCTGACCAAGTTTGTGGCCAAATCAATCATGCTTTGCGAGAAGAAGCTGAAAATGCTCTAAAGTTACGCACGGAACGCATCGACGAACGACGGACGACGGATCAAAAAGCAGATCGCATAGCTCACTTGAGCCTTTTGCTCAGTGAGCCCTAACTGAAAGAGTATATAGATTATACTTGACGAATGAATATTGCAATAAATATAATTATGTTTATTTATTTTTATATTCCTGGTGGAAGTTGGGTTCCGTTTTGTTTTAAACACTCTGTCATACCTGGCTTTAATTAGGAAGGAGTTACTTGCATATCACCAAGGAAGTTTTATTGTCTGCCTCAATTCTTGTCACAGTTCTTAGGCATTAGCCCTATATGAAAGTGACTCTTGCCATTCTAGTGAATTTTTCAAATAGAAGTTGGAATTTAATTATTCATTTAATGGATGTTGCTAATTTTGTTTGTTTCACTGAACTAGTCAGCTAAAGAAAAACAAAAGCCCATTGGATTAATACTCACTTAGACACACGCACGTTCTGTGTGTTACTTATTTCAGAGTATGTCATCAGATTGTACCAAGCATTGGCTAAATATGAAAATCCATCTTCGTATACAAAATACCAATAGAGATCTTTCCCTCTTTGCTCTCTCCCCCCCCGCCCCCCGGCCCTGTTCCGAACCCCTTTTCCCTGCTGCATATGTTATCTCGTCCAAGGGCCAATGGACAACCCTGTGAATGGTTCGTTGAACAACCTTTATTATTCAATATGAAGCATCAACACACAAAATATAACTGGCCTGATACTACTAATTTACTACATGTACACGTAGGAATGATTGTCATTTCAATTTCTAACTAATTATACACTTTGTTCTTTTGGTGTTTTAATCATGGATTCTCTGTGAGATATGCCTACATTGAAATTATATGGAAGCTGACAACAGTAGCCTTTGGATACATGGCACTCTGCCATAGCTAATCCTTGGGATTAAGATGCACAGCAACAGCTACGCTGCCCACCATATGCAAAAAAAACTCCTCACAACATCACACATTAAAGGTAATGACATGATGGGGGATAGTGCTCAACTTTGGGCGAACTACTGTCTAGATCAATCATAAACTAAGCAAGGATCTCTGTGAAAATATCCTTGTAGCAAAAAACGTTGCGTCATTCTAGAATAACTAATTTATGTCCTGTGCAGCAAAACCTGCTCGTGTGGCTCGTCTTTGGCGGCTTATTTTTATGTCCCGAAAAAATTAAAATACCTAGTATGTTCAGCTTGATCTCCTATGTAAACAAATTCAGACAAATCCTTCCAGCTGGAGATCCACTCCAGCTATTGCTTATTGGATAACATTTCACCTCATTTGGTTCTCTGATGCAATTTCAAGTTCCCAACTCATATCACCTTGATTATAAACTAAGGATAGAAGTCTGAATACCTGATGTGGTGATCACAGACCATACTGTAGACTAATAGCAATAATCACTTGCTGACATAATTGAGGTCAATTACAATTGATTTAGAATTATATGGCAATCATTATCATTAGCGAATCTTTATCCTTCAGATCATCATCATGCTCGACCACCATATATCATCCAATGGTCATCATTATCATCACACTATTATCATTACCAGACATAAATCATACAGATAAAATAAGGCTGAAAGAATAAATGAATATTCTACAGAGATTTTCGTGGCTTCCCACAAGGAGGCCTCTCTAACGAAAAACCCATTGGCTCTTTTTTACATGAAACAAAAAAGCTAGTGTGATATTTTTAGATCCTTACTGATCAGTCTGTTTAAGTCGCAAATGTTAAATACGGCATAATTCTAAATTAGTAGAAAATTTAGCTGTTAAGTCTTCTGTCCGGAACATATGCTAGGGCCTTCTTGCCAGACAACGACAACTAGAATAATACTTGCTGGACAATTATAGAAGCCCATGTTATAGTTGTAGTTCTGATTAGATGGTATTCATTATTTATTATGACCTTCACTATTCAGTTATCATATCAGTATCATATTCATCATCATATTGTTCATTCATCATCATCATCATCTCATCATCAATCATCATGCATCCCTCATATCATCATCACTCATTCATCATCTCATTAAAATACTAGTCCAGAAATGGCATATTTAATATAAATACAGATTTTACTATTCTGAGCAAACAAAAGTATTTTTTTTTTTCAATAAGAAGTGTTTACATAGGGATCCCACAGGCCATTCACACCAATCACAGTATCTGCAACTACTAAAAGGTAAACATACATGCAAAAATGAAACATGTATGGCATCTTCTGCAAATCTACTATTACAGAATCATAAATGTATACACGATACAACATAAAGTGTATGAAAAAATAAATAACATTCTACGGATATTTTCATGTTGGCTTCCCTTCGGGGGA
>JZLH01S0354951.1:93316-106441 GCA_001188425.1 Eucidaris tribuloides
AATTCCATTTAAGCTTACTAGTCTTTTAGTAAAACTGTTTCATAATTGCTTTTGCATAGAAATATTAATATAAGACAAAGTGTACAATTTTGGTAAATTTAAAAATAAAATTTCCTATTTTGTTTTTTTTTTTTGTGATTGGGAACATATATCATTATTAAGTGTCCTGAATATCATACGGCGTGAAATAACGCTTCCATTTTGAAAGCGGATATAAAATAATACAATATTTCATTATACAATTTTCAATAGATTTAATGCTAGATCATAATGTCTGACTTAAAATACAAGTGATTTGTGGCAATAGAATGGCCTCAAAAATGACTGCAGCTTTAAGCCAACTGTTGTTTGAACCCTTCATCCAACGCGACCATGTTAACAGGCATGAATAAGTCAAACATCTTTGATGAACTGCTACAGGCACTCGTCCAAAATTTGTTGCATGCCATTAGTCTTGTTGTGAGAGTGCTTTACATACGTCTGACTCTGCATCCCGATGAGCTTAATGACCCGGAACATACTCCTGGCAAAACTAGGCCAAGTCTGAGAAGTAAAACTTAAGCTATCAGGCTCAGCTTTCATTTTCAGTATATTGCTGCGTGTTAACTGTTTGCAAAATAAAAACAACCAATAATATCATTTGAAATGCAGCAAAAAGTTATTGTGACAAAGCGTAAACCCGTCGCTCATGTGAGATAGTGTTTTTACTTTCGAGCAATTATTCAAATCGGATATGTATCACGTTTAGCTTTGAAATGCTGATAATTAACAATTAGTTACAGATTATTTCCTCAATTTTCTATTCATTTGTATAAGGTTTATTGTGATATTAGGTTACGAAGCAAAGCGAATCGCAATTAAGTAAGAGGGATTCGAATGGCATTAAATGATAATGATATGTATTGAATTTGTGTATGACGCATTGGCCATTAAGAATAACCAAAAATGGCCACAAGTCATTATACAGGGTCTGCAAACTGTAGTGCTACAAATAGGTCAAAAAATACAAAACAAATTGAGCATATATAAGTATTGAGAGCATCGGAAATTCATAGTTTGATACGAAAATTCCCTAACTACATATCAAGCTATTTTAGAAACTTCTTAGTTATGAATATTATATTTGTATCCCCATTAGAGTGTAAACCATGGTATAAGGCCTACAGGTATTATGTTTCTTTCATTAGATATAAAATTACACAAGAATAGAACGATCGTGTTGCATTTGGCTTCGGTCGATAATTTTGGCGTCTCTGCCTGACCGTAGTAATGCGGCTGGTTTTTTTCTTACTCTTTTTCTTTTTTGGTGTATTAAAAAATAATTGTGACTGGTACATTCAGTTTTAAAATTTATATATGCTAAGAAATAATCTTTCTATTTTTTTTCTCTTTCTGTATGTGCTAGGTTTGAGTTGCATCCAGGACGAACGTTGCTCTAGTACTAATGATCAACGGCCATGATGTCTAAGTCCTAGTCCCCGACGCTTCTCATAAAGGATCGTGGCCCTTCTACACCTCGGAAATTACATTGAGCTGCCACATTTTCCTACCGTTTCGTTCTCACGCAGTCTTGAGAGAGTGTCTTACAGTCTCGATTCTAAACAGCAATCCATCGCGGCCTTCGATCATGCCGGTGTAGTTGCAATGCTTCCGGGTTCTGTCCAGCTTTCGGTTTCTCGTTCTACGAAGGCTCTTAGCTCAATTGACATTTTACATCGAACGCTGGCATAACAAACGTTATACATGCTAGCTCTTATTATCAGTCGGGTTATCTTCCCCGACTCAGCTTTTTGGGGAAAAACACCTATCCCTTTCGCCTGCCATTTCAATAGACGACCCGGACTAATAATTTGCATACAGAAACCCCTGTGTACAACAACGAGGCGATATGCGTGTCGCGTTCCCGTTTCTCTGCCCGTCTGAACCAGATAGGCGCTCGTCTCCAACAAACGATTGAAACTCAAGTTGCGATTTAGCCACTATGAACACTGCCGTTTTCAGATTAATTTCTTCCTTCCGAAATAATACCGTTCTTGGTCCGTGGAGCCGTATTGTTTCCCGACCGTCAATACAGAAATTTGTGACTTTTGTCGCCTCGAACTTTTTTGCTCGGCTTTTTTATAACAAAGGAAAACACTTCTTAGTCATTCGAGAAAAGTCTATATCTTGTGTATCCTGATTCAAATTGGAAATAAATAATACGCACTTTTCGAAGTCACAAGTTCTTTTTTGGGAAACAGCAACAAAATGCATTTAACTGTCCAGGATCGTCACCGTTTTTGAGAGCAAGTGATGGAAAAGTATGATATTTGCAGGCGATTTCGTCCAAAATTCAATTATCAACCCTCACGACCTATTCTTCGTGTCGGGTCGCTCTCTTTTCTAATTCTGCTGTCGACGTATGTTTATAACGGACAAAGGGAACCACAGTGTTTCGTCATCTGTTTGCATACTATTCGCGGATGGATATCTGCACATTAAGAATCGGCGGCTCAATAAACGCATCACAATTGGGCCGCTTATAAATGAAAATTCGGACCTTTAATGCCGCTAAGCTGGCAACCCAACTTCGTTGTCTAATGTGACCGCATAATCAAACAATTCGGCTTTGGCCTGTCTTGGAACTTTCGCTTTTCGGAAAAACGGCATTTAGTTGTTCCACGTTCTTGCGGCCAAAGTTTGGGATCCATGTCCAAACGAGTTGTATCGCCAGTCGACAATATGTAGGTCAGGGCGTTTTTTTTTTTTTTCTACGTGGCGGATTGGAAGGAATGCCATACTTCGAGTCTTCAGTCGACACAGTTTAACTCTGTTCTTTAAACAACCTATCAGCGCATCAAAGTACTACCCTTCCAGGACCACTGAAGGAACCCTCTCTCTTGGCTTCTGCTCATGATTCAAACTCGGTCATGTTGTGAAGCTTTGTGTCCGTTTTAGCGGTTATTTTGCTCAACAACTGTAGGATATCAGGCTCTTTGACCCACGCACTCAGAAGTGTCGACTCTTTAAAGTCCTTTGACCCTCGTCGAGGGGAAGGTTATTTTTCAATGCTCGTAGGTCTCTGCGCCTTCGTGATCGTATACGATAAGCATGTATCGCTGACGGCTTCGATCGATGTGCGACTCGTTGACCGGCGGCTGTGAGTCCTGGAGACGGGTGATGATGCTTCAGCAGAGACGCGTACGTTTCTCGCGAAACTTCAGGAGATTTTGCGTTGCAATTATTCGACTACCTTTCGCGGATCTGGCCATTGATGAGAACAATTCCTGACTGCGATTGTGGTCGATTGGACCAACCATTTCCGCTACTCGTAAGGCTACGACTGTTATAAAGCTTATGAATCATCTATAGCCTGTATGTTAAACTTTTGTGTTTTGCAAGATTGATAATACATTGTACTGTCTATCGTTTAAAGACTGTGGATAGTCTTATAGTGATAGCATCTTGCCTTTTTTATGAGAAATAACTATCTTTAATGCATGCGTCCTTGCACTCATTTTCTTCTGCTATATTCTGCTTTGGTGCGATAATCACCATCACCCGTACATTCCTGAATATGCATTTCGAGGTGCTTCGCTCATGATGTATTACTAACTCTCATCCCTGCGGCCTATACCAATTTTGATAAACTGTTTTCCTTTGCACAATTTTCTTATTAAATTGCACTTTTGTTTTCTGTTAATTGCCGAACTGGTTTCTTTTCTTGTATTCCATTCATTACGTTGGTGTTGTGCTCGTCTTTGGAACGTTGTATCATTCAGCGCAATGCGTTGAAATAGCAATTACATGGCAACTAATATGTCTCGAAAGCATTAACGCTTGCTTTGAATGAAATTACCGATTGCAATGAAGGATATTAGACCAAGTTTTTTGACGAATAAAAGTTTCACAAATATAAATTAGGCCAGAAAAGTCTATTGAAAAGCTGTCAGACATTTGTAAGAACAATATTAAGTGGAATCATGTTGCGAAATTCAAATTTGTCAACTCATTACTATGTGGATTTTTTGTCAAAAATACATCTTGATTTGTAGTATTATGTGTACACCATATATACATCTTATTCTCTATGTTTATATTGCAGGAATAACTTTTTAACATCTCATTTGCCATTGGTCTGCCTTCGGACATGACTATAAGATACAATACGTTGCTTTCCCAACACGCAAAACGCTAAATAAAACGAAATTATAATGAAATTTCTGTTGTTTTAAAACAGAATGTGAGAATTGTCCACAAAAAATTCCCCGATATCACATAAATTCCAGCGTCGCCTAAAATTTGGATTCATTAGAAGCTATTATCGTGTTATGATTTTAGCAACTTGTGAACAAGCTAAACTCAATACCCACCACCCTTTTCTCGAATTTTTCTTTTTCTATGTTTTTCTTCTATATGTGTAGTGATTTTCCTTCAATTCAAATAATGTTTTTTCTTTTCTCCTGGTTAGGTTCTAAAAATATTTCAGTCACCAAACCCGATATCAGTGCATTAAACACCGGCATAATTTTTCTATTTGTCCATTCAACTATATCACAATCGAAATTCACCTCTGTTCATAAACTTATATTTTGGCCTGATTGTCTTTGTAAATTATCATTGTAGTTGTTGTCATTTTTGTTCTTATGCAGGAGATATAATGTTTTAGTAGTAATGCTTAATATTGTGCACAATTTTTTTTTCATGACAAATCCCTAATTGGTCTGGAACATATTTCACAATTTTTTTTAATAAACCTACATGTTATTTTTATTTTAAATTTTTAAAGCATAAAGTACTTCGTAGTTTGTTTTTCATAACTATTTACCAGAAAAAGTGTGAACAGATCCAAATATCTTTACTTATTTTATAAGAGTTTATAAGATAACCTCTCTTTTTTTTGTTTACTACATGAAAATTAATCGCACTAAGCTTACGGAATATAATGTTAAATACATGTACATTTGTATATCCAGTACTTGGAACTGGAACCATTTTGGTTTTATATCGTACCATTTGTACTATTATCATACGATACTTTAACATTGCTGCATAAAGGTAGACTGCTTTTGATATTTATCATCATGTTCACGAATTGTTTAATATGCTGGTCAAACGTTCAATATTGAAAAAAATATGAGTCTGTCATGTTATATTTTTCTATTCGTCAATATGTTATATCAAATTCACTGCCCATTATATACTGTGTTTTTACCCTTTGGCTACTTCTTTATAGGCCACATAGTTGTATTAATATGCTAAGATTAAAGCACAATATTACTTTGATATATTTCATATACGTCTATACTGTTTTTTTTCCGTGCCCACTTTAGATCCATGTACACTCGTTACTTTCTTGTAATCAGTGTGTTGATGTAAATTTTAACAAATAAACTAGTTTAAAAGTAATTTCCAAAGCAACTCCTTTATTTATTTCAAAAGCTATTATTAAGGAACACATATGCGAACCAAAATCTTTATATATAAGATTCTCTAACGTAATCACAGAAATCAAACTTTTGTGTATCTAAATTTCAACTAATAGCATTCCATGGGACCGTTTTTTATCTTTTATAATTTTTAACAAAACAGTTTAAAGTAATTTCCAAGCCAACTCCTCATTCATGCAAAAGCAGCTTTGTTTAAAGCATCTGCAAATGCGTACCAAAAATTCTATCTAATGATTCTCAGTTCTTGGTAATCACAAAAAGTATAATTTTATTGTTGAACGAATATTCCAATGACATATCCAAATGGACCGTTTTTATCTTATTCTATGTGCCCAAGATAGAGCACCAATGTTGGTTATGGTATTGGCTCTTATAATATCCTCCAATGTCGGTCATTACGAATAAGTCCTTGCAAGCTAAACCTACACACTCGCCACATCTTCGTATCAATTTCCAGGACTGTTCATGATTTTGGTGGGCATTTTATTTTGTCATATTTTTTTATCATCCACGTAGGAAACCCTGAATTTTTTGTAACAGTACACCTTAAACATTTGCAATCTTTCTAAAAATTCACCAAAGTAAATTGTCGTTACTTCATTGTTTGTGAAGCGTTGTTTAATAAGGTCTTTGCGTGGCGACGCCAAACATTTGCTCCGGACCGATATTATTTTGCCTCCGAATAAATAATGTGAGCAGGGCAAAGTGTTTTTAGAGTTGCCATTGTTTCCAGTTCAGAATAAAGCTTAGGGTTAGTGCTTTTGGGCTTGAGGTAAGGATTATAGAGGTTCACGGCCATTGGTAGCGCCACGGCGAGGGGGGCGCTCCCGTATTTTTTTCCAACAGTAATTGTTTCACTGGGCGTAGTTAAAAAAAAAAAATGCTTTGGCGGGCTAAAAATATTGGTTTGGGTCGGCCGTTGGCCCCCTGCCTTGACTGCTTGTCGGATGATGATTGGC
This sequence comes from Eucidaris tribuloides, assembly GCA_001188425.1. NCBI lineage: Eukaryota > Metazoa > Echinodermata > Echinoidea > Cidaroida > Cidaridae > Eucidaris > Eucidaris tribuloides. The sequence continues at coordinate 99,705 of JZLH01S0354951.1, forward strand.
TTCGCTAATTTAGCTGATGGCTTTTTTTTTTTTTTTTTTTTTTGGGGGGGCGGGGTTGGTGCGTGGCAACAAAATTTTTCTCCCCCCCCCCACGATCAGATTTTTTTCTGCCCCTCCTAAGATTTTACTCTGGCGCCACCCCTGGGTTAGGGTGAGCGTTTTGAGGTAGTAGCGTATGATCTCTGCTCGTAAGCAATTATTTATTGCCGGATCGAATGTCATATTACACCCCGCTCCAGGCTCCTAGTTTTATCTTACTCGATGTTGTGTCTTTCCTGTAGTTTGTGAAGAGTTTACTGAAGAGATAATTTACCCATTTTTGCCAAAACATAGTTGTTTACGATTGTACTTACATATTCAGATAGCAAAATGTATGTCGATCGGCTTGGTTCTATGGATTTTTTTTAAAACTTTACAGTTGGCTCCTTCCAGCATACAAAGTTCGGTATTTTTTACATGAAAAACTCTTACGTCGTGGAGACGGGTTCGATCGACCGGTTCCGCTGTCGCGAACACTCAGAAAATTATTCTGTTTGTTGTTCAGACACGCTTTATGCGTCGTCCCCCATTGCAATCGTCGTCACGGTTCGCGTCGAGTACATGTACATGTACAGCCCAAATCATTTTTTTGGCCTTTATCTACATCCACGTTTACCAGACACTTGTGTTAACAGTTTGTGGCGCCGTTCGGCTTGAAAAAAATTCAAAAACTTGTTGACTTTTTCTTAGCATCGCTTTATACATTATGTGCTTTGATACAAATAATTACGTCAGTCTTAATCTCTTGCGCTTTCCCTTGTCCCTGAAACTCGCGAAAAAGTTGGGGAACTGAACTTTTTGCTCATGCCCGCTCTCTACTACTATGCGAATAAATCTTTCACAATAGTTATCTAGAAGTAGAACACTCTCTGCGGATTCATTAAAAGCAGTTAAAAACTCTAACCTTGTCATATGCCACTTACCTATGGTCTTTGTTTATATTTACTACTCTTTCTTACTCTTTAAACTCTCACTTTTTTTTTTCAAAACACATGCCGTCTTGAAGCCACTCATACTAAAGATAGTGGCTTTGGCGCTGCATATACAAGTCACATGTATTTATTATTATTATTTATATTTATTATTTATTATCATTATTTATTATTATTATATTAAGTTCATTATTATTTATTATTTATTATTATTTACTACTACTACTACACTACTCTATTATTAATTATTATTATTATTATAATGCAAACTCGCTTACTAGTCAAAATTATGTCCGCGGATAAATGTCTAAACACGATGAATAACTCATTCTCTGTGGCTTCGTATATTGCGTTTTTATGGTAAAATCAATATGGTCAATCAATCATTTTTTTAACTATTTATCAGCACCATAATGCATCGTTTATGCCGTACATTTTTTTGCAGCTGGCATTTTTTTTTTACCCTTTTCATTGAGACACTAATAGCGCATAAGAATGGTTAGCTGTGATTTTTTATAAACTGGAAACACAGTTAAAAAAATATTTTTAAGACAGTTAAGATGATGGCTTTAGTTCGGACTTTCTTTTTGTGTGGTTGACATGTGTTTAAATTACCAAGCATGGCTTCGGATAGTTGTTAAGTCATTAATTTACTGCCCTATGACAAAAGTGCGCCGATAAAACTGAATTTTAGTTGTTTAGAGATATTTGAGCATATAAGTCAACTATCGTAATATCCCATCTAGTGTCATAATCTATATTATAATACAAAGCTGGACACTTTCTAATAAAATATTTTTTTTGTTCTTGCAGTTTGAGAATAACATTGATGTTACTTGCTTCAGTTACCCACACTATAATATACTGGCAAGTTGAAAAAAAATGTCTATTTAATGCCCCCCTTTTGTCATGGTTCTTGGGTGGGGGGGACGAGAGTCATGCTACGTACATCTTTTTATCCTAGCTACTTTTGTTCTTTTGCTTATATTTTATTATTATTATTTTCATAAATTGCCGATTTCGTACTTACAGTTATTAGTACAGCAATATTCTTTGTACTAATATATTTGATGGTGAAATTAAAACAAGTTTTGGAAAGCAATAATCCTTACGTCGCTTTTTTGTTAATGTAAAATGCACAGCGTATGTAGTTTGATAGCAATTACTAAGCCTTTCGATTAATATGAATAGTGGCATGGTCTTTATGACACAAGTTTATAAATGGTTTTCTAGGCTGCAAAAAAAAACCTTTATACATGCTATTTTGCTTTGTATGCTTTTTCACTTTATCTGTGTGCTGTATCCTTTTTTTAAGTTCTTCCGAAATAATCATTCAGACGAGCCTTATGCTTAAAACAATACAATATGATCAATACAGTTTCAAAAGTCACTTTCCTAAAAAAAATAAAAAAATACAATCAGCGCTAGTGTCATAGATAACCTCATCTGTATCGCACTTTTTCATATATTGCTCTCAATTCCTTTTCCAAACACAGTGCACTCTCGTTATATAACTAACACTGCATTTTATAACGAAATTTTCATGATCAAAGAAGTTTAAAATCTCTGGCTCCCTATTATTGTCTTTTCTTTTATTATTCTATTGTTTTTTGTAACCCTGATAAAATAATCAAAATAAAAAAATCGTTATAAAGAAACAATTTTCTTATGTCTTTGTCCCATAAGGAACTTCTTTATAACGAGAGTGCCACTGCTGTTACAAGATCTTAATCCCTCTGTTTTACTGCCTAATTTTTCTACGACCTCATTTTTTTCTCATTGTTGGATTTTTTATCAGTTCCTATTTAATCTGTGTGATAAATATTGCTTACTAAATATGACACTGATATTTGGATAATAAACTGATTATTATGTATCTCAGTCCTAGTGATTGTCTGTATTGTTTTAAGTCATCTGTGCTTCAGCTGTTTGAAAATACTGTCTCAAGCATGTGTCAATTTGATTTAGTTACTGGCAATAAACACCACATCACAGACACACACATTGCTATTTGTCACACACACACACACACANACANACTGCACACACACACACACACACACACACACACACACACACACACACACACACACACACACACACACACATGCACCTACACACACATACACTCACAAAAAACACACAGACACACATGCAAGTGCACACATACATGCAAGTGCACACACACACATACTCACAATAGTTACACTGTGGGGAATTGCATTGTGGGAGTAACTGAAAGTATAATCTGACATTGTGAGGGTTAATTTCTTACCCCCACAATGCATAAATTTCATAAATACGGCCCTTGAAAATAAATCTTCCGAGGACGAGCGCTTGAAATTTGACCACACGACTGTGGACAAATTCCAGTCAGAGGATGTGTGTCTACCATCCAAACACATGCAAACACTAATAAACATGTTTTACTATACATTTGTGGACATCACCCAAAACCTGTGAGAATGTTGTAACAGAGGTGTAGATTGAAAATAACGTAATTACTTCCGAGGACGAGTGTTTCAGGTCCACGGAATGGAATTTGTCCTCGGTTGTGTGATCAAATTTCAAGCATTAGTCCTGGAATATATAGCCATGACAAACACACACATGCACCTGCACACGCACGCACGCACACACACACACACACACACACACACACACACACACACACACACACACACACACACACACACGACGACACACACACACACACGCACACACGCACACACGCACGCACGCACGCACACACGCACACACGCACGCACGCACACACGCACACACGCACACACACACACACACACACACATACACACACACATACATACACACAACTTTACAAGGCAACACAGATATACAGTTTGGTACAAACCTTTTTATTTACAGTCATATAGTTTAACACACTTCTTTCAGATGTATTTATGACACAAATACAGTGTACATATTTGATATGTTTTCCATGATTAGCATGATGAATACATTCCCAATAAAAATGAATGAAAGCAATTTTCGTGTGGATGACTACATGGACATTTGTAAGTATCCAATAAGCTGATGCATTGGGCAATTATATCATTACGTCAATAATGTGATAAAATAGGTCCATATTAAGAACATGATCTTTGACCTTTAAGCGAACCTAAAAATGTAATCTCCATACAATTCTACAAATATATATTAAGTCAGCAGATTAAAGCAGAAGTACGGTTTTGGTCTATCAGACAAATTTTTGTCAATCTTTCACAAAGTATTCTATTGTCACCCCAGACAACAGAAAACAACATCAAACCTACTGAAAATTATTTATACAGTGCACTCCCATTATAAAAAACAATGTTATAATAAAATTACTGTTACAATGAAGTAGATATTCAGGTCCCAAATTATTATCTTTATATACTTTCACTGTTTGGATATAACGAAAATTTTGATACAACGAAAGAAAACTAACGGTCCCTGGACTTCGTTATAATGGGAGTCGCCTTGTGTAGTGACAAATTATGATGTTTAAATCATAGGAGAACATATAGCGGTATGTACATTACCTATGGGAAATGTCGGAGTCCCCCCACCCCCAACACACACACACATTCAACATTTTCAGTAATTTCTCTCCCCAAAAACGAGTTTCCAAGCGAGCAATTTTTAGGGCATTGATAGATCACATAGGTGTATCTGAAAAGAAAAATGATTGCAAAGAAATATTTTTTAACCATTTACCAAAACTAAAGAGTGTTTTGAAAAAAGCATAACCCAATTTCCACCACGAATATATAATTTAATAAACATAATTATATATATTGCAATATGTCATCGCAAAAATAATCTATTACTCTTTCATTTGATAAAATATTTGTAATAACTAAGCCTTGAGTTTTTGAATTGCAAATATTTAAACATTGCTTATTTAAAATGTTTGCAAATTTGATAACTCAAGGCTAACTTATTACAAATATAGTATCAAATGAAAGAGTAATAGATTATCTTTGCGATGACATATTGAAATAAATATAATTATGTTTATTATATTATATATTCCTGGTGGAAGTTGGGTTTCATTTTTTTTAAACACTCTGTATATCTTGGCTGAGGAAGGAGTTACTTACATTTCACCAAGGGAAGTTTTATTGTCTTGCTCAAGTTCTTGTCACAAGGCTAAAATTTAGCCCGATATGAAAGTGACTGCATTTCTGTGAAATTTACCAAATGAAATTTCTCAACAAATTTGTGTATTTTCAAATAGGTGGAATTTTAATTTATCTATTTAAGGATGTTGCCAATTTTGTTTGTTTACACTCAACTAGTCCAGCTAAAGAAAACAAAAGCCCCATTGGATTAATACTCACCTAACCTCACACCACCTTTCTGTGGTACTATTTCAGAGTATGTCATCAGATTGTACCAAGCTTGGCTAAAATATGAAAATCCATCTTTATACAAATGACAAAATAATTTTCCCCCTTGCTCCCCCCCCCCCCGCCCTTTCCCCACCCCTTTTCCCTGCATATGTTATTCCTGTCAAGGGCCAAATGGGACCACCCTGTGAATGGTCGTGAACAACCTTTATTATTAAAATATGAGGGCATCAACACACAAAATAAAACTTGGCTTTACACTAATGTACTACTACATGTACACATAGGAATGATTGTATTTCAATGTCTCAATTTATACACCTTTTCTTTTGTTTTTAATCATGGATTCTCCTGTGAGATATGCCTACATTGAAATTATAGGAGCTGCAACAGAGCCTTTGGATACACGGCACTCTGCCATAGCTAATCCCTTGGATAAGATGCACAGCAACAGCTATGTGCCCACCATATGCAAAAAACAACTCCCTACAACAATCATCACATTACACTAGGATAGAAGTCTGAATACCTGATGAGGTGATCACAGACCATACTGTAAGACTAATAGAATAATCACTTGCTGGACATAATAGAGTCATTACAATTGTATTTTGATTATGATGGCAATCATTATCATTATCAACTTTATCTTCAGAATCATCATCATTATCATCATCATCATCTCCACCACCATTATCATCATGGTCATCATTATCATCATTTACCAGCAAAATCATTCAGATAAAAATAAAGTGCATGAAAAATAAATAACATTCTACAGATATTTTCGTTGGCTGTCCGGAACAAGGGCCCTAGCATATTTTCCCCTACAAAAGGGCCTTAACATTATATTGTCTCAAACTTAAAAACCATTGGCTCTTTTTACATGATATAAAAAGTAGTGTGATAGTTTTAGATCCTTCTGTCAGTCTGTTTAAGTGCAAATGTTAAATACGGCAATATTTCTCAAATTAGAGAAAATTTACTGTTAAGTCCCTTCTGCCGGAAACATATGCTAGGGCCCTTCTGCCAGACAACCGACAATAGAATAATTACTTGCTGACAATTAATAGAGCCATTATAGTTGTAGTTTGATTATGATGGTATTCATTATTATCACCTTCATCTTCAGTATCATCATCATTATCATCATCATCATCATCATCATCATCATCATCATTATCATCATCTTCATAATCATCACTATCAGAAATGCCAACCTTTTACATATGAAAACAGCATTCTTATTCTCAGCAAAAGAGGTATTTTCAATTTTTTTTTTCAATAGAAGTGTGTACAAAGGGATCCCACAGGCATTTCACCCAAATCACAAGTATTTGCAACTATAAAAGGCATTTCTGCAATAACATCATTTACCAGCAAAATCATACAGATAAAAATAATGTGTATG
>JZLH01S0354974.1:46221-65692 GCA_001188425.1 Eucidaris tribuloides
TTTATTTGTGATAACATTTTTTTTAATGCTATTCACCATGTCATTAAATTTTAGGATGCAGTTAAACTTCTGAATGCTAGTTTACACTGAAATCCGCTTGTATATTGTAAAACGTATAAAGTCTACCTCTTCCTGGTGAATGGTGATATACTTAAAACACAGAAACAATCTACATTTCATAAAAATTGCCTATAAATTGGAATGTAGCGCTTTGCACTAATATACATTTCTTTTAACTGGAATAATTGTTCTTTTACCTTTATATGCCTATATGTTTCATAATCCTACTTTGAAATATAATTTCTAGATAATTTTTAAATATATTATATGTAGATGCCCCATACATAAATTTGAAAGTCTACTTTCTAGGTACAGTATACATTGCACAAAGTATCAATTTTTTTTCTTGTGCTCAAGAAAATATATGGCTTCATTGTTCACTTTCATGGGGCTGGGGCATTTGTCAGTATGTTTCAGTTAAATATAGAATATATGTTTCAATATATATAAAATCTGATCAACAAATTAAATGGCAATGACTCTTAAATATTTCACTTGAAATGGGCATTTTTAAACACATCTTTGCCTATATTTGGTTGAAGTTTGTACAAAATCAATAAATAGTACTATTTCACAAATGATATCAATACCAAATTACATCAATACACATTACAAAAAATAATGCCAATATCGCAAATTAATACTTGGCAACAATGAACATTCTGTCAACAAAATAATACAAAGAATTGCAAAGGTAAACAAGTATGGCACATTTCACTGCAGCACAAATTGACAGGTAGACACAGTCTCACACCAATGAAAATATTCTGTCCATACTAAAATACTTCATAATATATTAACAAGAAAACCACAGAATTTTGAAATCCATCTATACATGTTTACCACTAACTAAATATAGTACCTGTTTACAACTTCAATGTCCAATTCTAGTAGGATCTTCAATTTAAAATATACACTTTGAAGTTGAACTACACAAATTCAATTAGCCCATTTCACTCATGAATGAGTGAAAAGTCAACACTTGTTTCCACCAGTTTAACACAAGTTGTGGAATTCATTTCACAAAAAACTGGCACACAGGTCACATAATGTTGAAACAATATCAACATACAACAATCACACCAAACAAAAGTGGTTCTACAGATTGCCTTTTTGATTTTCACCCCCCCCCCAAATTAGCTCATCATTTGGTCATATTACTTTCCCACAGTACTATAAAAATGAGTTAAATGACCATAAAACATATCTCTGCATTTTTCTAGCATGGTACCAAGACTGAAAAATGTAAACATGTCACAATTTTAGTATGGAATCGTTCTGCAGATATGTACATCATAGCACAACTATGAATAAGAATGTCATTTCTTTGGCTACTCTAGACACTGTCCCTATGAATATCACACAGCATGTTTAAAGCCTCATGAGGAATAGTTAAATAATCTTCTATTGAATACAGACAGTAAGAAAAATGTGATCAGAGAGGATACATATGATAAGTAGCATAGACCTTACAGTACTGCATTAAGTACAAGAAACAGTAATAAGATAATGTACAGATAATGCAAATAAACCCTAGCAGTAGTAGCAGAACTATAACGATAGTGTACTGTATATGAATATTTTGCGGTGGTTTCATTTTCGTGAATTTCCTGACTTACTGAACACAAAAATTTACACTTCCTGATATTCCTGTGCAAAGTGAATGCATATGTAATAAAATTACATAATCTACTCTTGCCAATTCCTTGTCTTGAAGTAAAATTGCAAAAATATATGCACGCGAAGTATATGGCATATACAGTATGGGGTTTGAATCAATGAAAACTGAGGATACATTAGCATCAGGAACTGTGAAAACTTATATGTAAAAATTCAGCATATTATACATAATGCTAGCAATGGGCATAAACAGATTTTTTATTTATTTTTTTATATGACACCCTCTGTATTTTAAAGGCAGTGGATCTCATTTGCAAACATCACCGCAGACTAGGAAAAGGTAACCCATGCTCTTAGGCTAGTGACGAAGGGCATGTCTGTGAAATCTGGGGGTCAGTGATTGCCTAGAATTTGACAAATTCAAAAGAAAAACAATAGCCGTCGTTCTATGGTAGGAATTTTTTTCTCGCGAGAAAAAATTCAAACCTGAGTCTAACGGTCACTATAATTTCACTAAAACTGAGTTTCTAGCTCCCATATTTTGCTGAAGGTTCCCAAATGGCATTTTCATCTAAATGCCATCGTATTTACACAATTTTAATTTTTAGGCATGCAAAAGAGATCCACTGCCTTTAAGATTGCAAACTGCTGATGTATAATTTTACAAACATGTCAGAAAAAAAGAGAAACCAGCAGGATTCAAACCATGTCCATCTAGGAATACTTAATTAACAATGTCAGAATTCAGGGCCTAGGTATTTGGACTGTAGGGCATTGACCAAATAACGCTCTAGAAAAAAAGTTCTGTAGTCTCCAGATTGGTATTGAAAAATGGCATTACAAATTGATTAAGATGAAGCTTTTGATGAGAAAAAGTCTTTGATCTCCAAATTTTTATTTGTGCATTGATGAGATAATCAACTAATTAGTGAGGCAAATTCTTAGTCCCATTCGTAGGAGAAGGAATCACCGTCAAAAGCGATTTCACAGACATGAACATTACTCGCTAGATTGCTCTTTACAGCTATGTTATTGATATATGTTAATGCACTGGAGAAGGTATTCTTTTGAATGAACCTAACAAAAGCCATTCACGCAGTCCTCCATTATTTATAGAATATCTGCGCTCAAATGCCTCACCAAAGTTTCTATTCAGTTTTCAAACATCTGCGGTTTCACAAAAGCATTGTGACTGCATAGGTTGTCAAGCACTCCCAAGTGTGCGAACGAGGATATGACGGAGTGACATTCCAGCCACGTAATTTATTTTTGCCCATGCTGAAAGTCCCCAGTAGTTTGTACACTGTTAGAGTGTACTTGGTCACGACAATATAAATAACTGTCATAATTGATTTATTTTCTCAAAAATGCGCACATGGTATTAGGAGAACAAACCTGATTTACAGGTTTAGTAATAAATAAATAATCATCATTAGGAATTTGTAAAATACCACTGATGGGACTACGAAAAATCACGATAAATGGCCTTGCCCTAAAGTCCAATTTGCTTTAAGTTCATCATGTCACAGCAAGCAACTAGTGATAGCGTGGTGATAATGTCACCGCCCTGTAAGCAGTAGATGACAGGTTCAAATTCCACTGGGGCATCATTGTGGGTAAAATCATTTCGGGGCTTAGGCATTTGGTCGTCTATCTCATATTTGCATTATACTTGTGTTTTGTTTTTTACATTGTAGTATACACAATTAAATACAAAATTCTCAAACTAATAAACTTTAATACAACAATAAGGATTAGTTGTTAGTACTATATTTGGTATGGCTAAGTTTAATATACAGTACATGAACATGTATGTGCTTCTAATTAACACTTTTCATTCAAAATTCACAATGACTTTATTCATTTTACACCCTGAAAACAAAATGGACTATTCCACAGGTACTGTAATGAAAGCTGTTTGGAATATACTACAATCCAACATGGGGGAGGGAATGTGATCGTAATTCAAACAAATACATTTAGACATATAGTTGGCAGGAGATCAAATGATTCACCTATACATACATCAATTCTAATTATTCCCATAATCATAATCTTCAAAATTTGTCTGATTCGTCATGGACTGGTGATAGCGCCCCCTGGAGGCAAAGTCCTGGTTATCTTCCGTTAATTGCTCCGTGGTGAACTTTGGTGCGAAGTTCTGTGATGGTACCACCATATGCTCTGATGAAGGCGGGGTGCGCCTGCAGGGGTACAGAACAGATCAAAGAACATACATTGTATTAAGATTATTTATTTGGGTATACTACTGTTTCCTGGAAGGTTTCACAAAGTAGTATTCTTATCATTATCGTCATGACAACATTATTATAATCATAATTATTATTTATTGTATTAAGATTTATGATAATAATCACAATAACAATTATGATGATGATGATAATAATTATGATGATGATAATAATAAAAATACTACTACTACTATTACTTTTGTTATCATTATCACCATTAGTTTTCCTCCCCTCCATCCTCATCTTCTTCTTTTCCTTCTTCTGTCATTCTTAACAATGTTTGGGAAATTAGATACTGATTTTCTGATGTCTGGTGTGATAAAAGCTTACTTTACGAAAAATTGATGAGAAAAAAAAGATTGTCTTTTTGACTAAAACTATACTTAAATTGTCATTAGGGACAACATAAGCAAACATACACACTACTACTAGCAGGCATCCAGCTGCTACGATCGATACAATATCGACTGCTGACCAAAACACATTTTATTGTTCTCTAATATGTTTCCGTCTCAATTGAGGACCTCTGGCTCTATGCACACACAAAGTACACTGTACATTACAACACCCATGCACAGCAAAACTTTACTTACAAATTACAGTAAAACACACATATACATACACAGACAGACACATACATTATACATACACACACAAACACACTTATACAAACAGACAGACACACACTTAAAAGCAAACATACAACCCAACTCAAAAAGGAAGGACATATCTTGAAAGCTAGTTAGTAACATTGTGTGATACGTTTACTCAGATACATTTACCGCATGACATACATGTGAGTGACATATGAGTGTTAATAACTACCAGATACAACCACGTGAATGCAGTGCTGGAATTGTCAACAATTTATTACTCATTGCAAGCAATACATTCATCGTAAAACTAGTATAACGGACATTCGAACATGAGGAATAAACATATAAGAATATATGGGTTGTATCCATATCAGCTGTGGCAAAAATGTAACAAGTTATCACATACACCAAACCCAGCTGAATGGGAATAACCTATGTCATGAATATTACTAAACACAGGTAATACTTATTTTTTACTACCTTTGAATAAAATGATGGAATTTCAATAAACATAGAGCCTTATTTGGTAATTTCCATGTCTACACTCTTCTGATCTTGGACATAAAATCCCATGAACTGTATTTTTGTTTTACTAGAAGCAGATAGTTTCGCAATTGCCTAAAATAAGAGAAAACTCCACATTTTCTTGGTAACATCTGACTGTGACCCTGACAGCATGGGGCATAACCCTACCTTTTAGAAGAAACATTTCTGAGGTGAAATATAGATTAAAGAAATGTTCTATTCTCTTTACATGTATGTCATTGTGACTGCAATGTAATTAAGTGTAAGAAGAAAACCAAGAAAAATATACATTAAATAAAGTATTTAGAAGAGACAGAAATGATAAGAATAAAAACAGAAAATAACAAAGTGTACATATATTGCAAGTAGTAACATTACTTAACATTTCAATCTATATGGTATCATCTACCCTGTCTATAAATTTCATGTATCTATGAGGCCATCACACACTTTATGATCCAAATTCTGCAACTTTGTAAACTGGTCAGTAACTCCATCAGAGAAGATTCCACATTTCATCTTCCTTGAATGTTACAATTCCATCCGACTGCCGACTGAGTACTGTCGTCCAGGGTCAGCACCAGGATAAAATCTTGGGGGGGGGTTGGGGGGTTGAAGTCTGACAGAAAAATTTAAACTCCTGGCATTAATTTTTTCTAAAAGCGCCCATAAATAAGGGGGTCCACATTTTAAAAAATCAATCAAAATCCCATGATTTTCACTACTTTGAAAATAAGAGGGGGGGGGGGGGCAGCCACCCCCTCTGCCCCCCACCCTGTGGTGCCACCACTGCTGTCAGCCAATCATAAAAAGCATGCCATGTCAAACTTATAATACTATCAGTCACAGTAACTTCTGGTGAACATAATTGTAAAAGTGAAGCACTATTTATGCAATTTTTATTCATATGTGCCTTGCATGCAAACAGCTGAAACGCAGCAAAACACACACACACACACACACACACACAAAAAAAACCAGTCGAATATGAATGGTGATGTGCAATATACTGCAACCCAACCCCATTGCCCGACTCCAGTTGGATTGTAGAGGTATCATATGTGATCCGTCACCATGAAACCCTGATAAAGTCGCAAAACCTGAAGGTAAGTTAAGTGCCAAATATCGTAAGGTATAAGGTATGAAAATGAAGTGTCCTAAAAAACCACTAGTTTTATAACTTTCACATGTTTTATTTTTCACCCAAAGTATTTTTCTTCCTATGTTTATGTTTCATAAGATGTGCAACTTTATTTGAGTATTGTGGTGACAGGTCACATATATAGTGTACGATGGCCTCAAATCTAACTTGCTTTAATTATGTTCTACATGTTCATCACATCTGGTCCCAAAACCTGGCAAAAAAGGGCATTAATTGACTACGATGCAGTCAGCCTAATATTAACCTGTTGGCTATGGGAACTGTATGTGCCATATGTTAATTCTATGGGATTTTCAGAATATCAGAAGCAACAGGTTAAACAACACTCACCCCAACTGCAAGAGTAAATTATTTAAAAGACAGTTATTTCTTGACTCCAAACCTTTTCCTCACCTTCTCAAAATAAAACAACTTTATAACCTTATATAACAAAGTTAATTAATGGATATTGTTATAATTCATAATTAACTTTCCACATAACAATGCATCTATGCATACATGTATGTTAATGCCTACACAGACACTATTTAAGTACATTTCAGCAACATATGAGTAGGTAAATAAATAAAAATATATTTACTTATTTCATTACAGAATAAATTCTATCGGTATCCATTTCAGACAAATGTAGAAAACAGATGATTTAATAACAATAAATAAAATCAAAAATTCTCTTTGTAACACACTAACGTATTTATACTACTATCAATAGATCTATCTAATCTATCTACATGTATCTATCTATCTATCTATCTATCTAGATCTATCTATCTATCTATCTATCTATCTATCTATCTATCTATCTATCTATCTATCTATCTATCTATCTATCTATCTATCTATAGCTATGAACATAAGATTTGGTTACCAATGTATTGCACAAAGATAAAATGTGTGTACGTGTGTGCTGGTCAAAATACCCTTTGTTTCTCAACTTATATACTGTAATATACACAAACACTGATGATTCACCATTATGAGTTTATGACTATCGTAGTTGATACATCCATTTTGAAACGGAATGTGAAATAAATCTTGAATAAAGAGGAAAATTAATATGAGGAAAAAAATACCGAAGATAAATCACAAGAAAAAAAAAATGTAATGATCCAAAAAAGTGTCCCACAGTTGGTTAAATTTCATACAATACTAAATTTTGGTGTTTGAATCAGACAACTTACATTTCAATGTGACTTTTTGGGCAAATGAGATCTTCAATTCCTTTTAATCTCTACTGAAAGTAAGTAAGAAATTTGCAAGCTGAAGTGAGAATGAAATAACACAAAAAACATACACACCAGGGAGCATAAGGCTCTCACAACATTGGTCTTTAAGTATCTAATGCAAGTGTCTGAATTTGGGGTACGGTACACCCTGATATATGGTGACCTATTCACAATTCTTCAGTATTTTACAAAATTATGTGTACGGAAAACACAAACAGGACCTACTTAACAGTAATATGATATAAATCTCTTTTCTGTTTTGGCCACCAAAATTTGAAAATGATTATTTTACTGGCATGAACAGGCCAGCAAAAAAACACAGACTTAGTGTGGAATCCTGCTTAGACCCAACAACATGTTTGGCAATATCATATACAACATACATCTACATGTATAGATGAGGTGAAATATTTATATACCACATTTTATTGATTTAACTATTTCAAGAATTCAAAGAATTGAAGCACACATTATAATCCTGTAATATTTCAGTCAACATAAGTTCCATTCCTTCTGATAAACAGTGGAAGAAAACATTTGATTTATGGCTGTTCAAATATTCATAATCAGAAACAAGTTGGCCCTGAGAGTATACAATACATGTATGCTGGTATAATGCATATTCCAAAATGAAAGGCTCCTACACAACTGCATTTGACTGTATACCAGCAATATCACTTTATAATTCAAAATTATCATTTTTTTTTTATTTCAGTCGGGTCTCCCACCATAAACAATAATAATATTATGACAGATTGTCAATATGGCAATTGTGTTATGAGTTGGAAAAGGCTGCTTTTTTATTTAGCATACCAGCTTGTAAAATAAATTAACAAATAAACAAAGAAAACAAAATTAAATTACCCATCTTGTGGCCAAATTGACCTGTTTCAAATGAAAAACATTTCTTCTACTTTGTAAAAGCATTTTTGGTACAAATATACTTGTGTATATGTGCCTAAAATCTAATAATAAGTAATTACAGTTGATATATACTACAACTACTACTACTACTACGACATGGGATTTTTATAGTGCCGTTATCCATTTTGGTTAAATGCTCACGGCACTTTATGATACCTGTTACCATTGAATTGTGATATGTATTTCTATTTTTGCATTTCTTACCTAGCATTTCCATTTCTGCACACAAGTTGTTGCACAGTTAAAGGCAGGGGATCTCTTTTGCATGCCTAAAAATCAACATAGTGTAAATACAATGCGAAAATGCCATCTGGGAACCTTTAGCAAAATATAGTAGCCAGAAACTCAGTTTTAGTGGAATTATAGTGATCTTTAGACTCTGATTTTAATTTTTTCTCGCGAGAAAAAAATTCCTACCGTAGAACGTACACTAAACGGCTTTTGTTTTCTTTCGCATTTTTCAAATTCTAGGTAATTACTGACCCCCAAATTTCACAGACATGCCTTTCATCAAAAGCCTAAGGTCATGGGTTATCTTTTCCTGGTCTGCGGGGATGTTTGCAAATGAGATCCACTGCCTTTAAAGTAAGTACACTGCTCAAGCAGCAAGATTTTAGCAGCAACATTTTGTTGGGAAATATGCGTAATATTTGAATTAGTTACTCAAGCTACATAATTTGTGGTCATTGGACAAATTCTGATGCCTGCAAAAACTTTTAGCATCTTCATGATGTCAAAGGACTTTATTTTTTTATTTTTTTTTTATGTGGCAATACATTTTTTATTCTCATGTAATCTTTTTATGTCTCACACTTTGCCTGGTGTATCTTCTTTGGAAAAACAGGTGTCTGTTGCTTTTCATGTCTCCTTTTTTAACTACTGGTTATATCCCCTTGTTTTGTCCCCCCCCCCCAATAAAAAAAAAACTTCCCTTCGTTTAGCAGCTGAATAAATGACCTACATGTAGATTTTATGAAAAACAAAACAAAGCTGGATACCATTCCATGGTAGGTCTAAACCGGGTAAATATAAAACCTAAAACCTAAAACAATAAACTTTATGGAGTATAAACCAATTCTTAAATATGAATACATTGACTTAGCTGAAGTGCTCAGTTGGTAATCAATCATTTTCTCTTTCTAGCTAAAGAAAAACTAACAACAATAACAACAGAACCAGAGTCTGATCTTCAGTAATAGAATATTTGGTTAGTGTCACATTGAGGGGACATCGTTGATTTCACTGTCCACAAGCAGCGGCTGATTCTCCCCTTTAAGGCCACCGTTTGTGGCTGATTTAGTGTTTTTCTTCTCCCTTTTAAGGCTGCCGTTTGTGACAGATTTGGCGTTTTTCTCGTTGGCTAGAAGTTCCTCTTCTGAATCGGAGTCTTGGGAATCAAAGATCGTGGCAGAATGCAGTGGTTGGGTTTCGAACAAGTGGTCTCCGTTCACGACCGACGAGTGATGGAATCGGTGTCTGTCTGCGAAATCCGTGTTTTCGCCATTGATGCTAGTCTCCTTCAATCCAGTCACGTTGTTCATGACGGGGGTCAGAACCATGTGCTCCGGTGTCGGTTTTTTCCTGAAGGGGTACAGAAGGAAAGATTCATGTCTGTATTCATGAAGATGGTTTATAGGCACAATATTATGGAGCTTCAATTTTAAATTGTCAAAATGTGATACATGTATCTGAATAATATGTACATGTAAATAGACAAACTATCATCCTAGAATATAAAACTTTGGAAGTTATCCTACCACTGGTAAGGTGTGTATAGATAAATATCACATGTGAGTTATGCATCCTGTGTACACTAAACTGTACTACAACAATCTATAGGGGAAATAGAAATAGCAAAACTGGGTACTCATAGATTTTCACACTTTTGAAGCACTAAATGATCATTTTCAAGTACAAATTTTTTCAGGGCTTCATTTTTAGACAGTATCAGACATGTAATAGCATGGAGGATTATATAGCCCAGATTTTCTAAACTGTGATCATTGTTTAATTATGCATTTAACGTTTACATGTATTATTCCCACCTTTGAAGTAGTTCCATGAAAACTTAAAATGACTGTCCTTTGATTCGTTTACAATACACATTTTCTTTTTCTTTTTCTGAAGTATGACCATTGAATTGTACAGTAAGATAAGGGTTTCAACATCAACACAATTTAACAAACAATAAATGTCACAAGTGGGACTGCCCTTTGTGTCAAATTCTGTTGAGGTAAATATAATGAAAATTATAAAAAAATCATTTATTTAGTTGATGTTATTGTCCAGCATATCTTAAGTGTGATATGTCACTGATTTGCTGTATAAACTATGCTTTGGAACTATTAGTTTTGCTGTAATACATGTTTGTCAGAAAGGTTGAAATAACAGTAATTTCATACTGAATGTTGCAGCTATGTCTGTACTTATACATTTACTACTGTTGATATTGTAACTTCTTCTACTTCTACTACAGTAACTGCTACTAAATGACATACTAAATGAGCCTATCAGTTTCGCATGTATTCTACAATTTGCGACAGTAGCATTTATTTCCTGAAAGTATTTCTCCCATTCTGGCTGTGGGACATAATAAATACTGTAGATGAACATAAGTGAGATAAATTTCTATTTAAAGAAGCGAATAACAAGTATGTCAGATGCTACATTCTATCTGATAACTCTAATGGAGATGAGGTACAGTTGACAAACTTTGAATACAAAAATTTGTCACTGTGAAAAATTTCAAAAAGAAATTAAGGTGTGCATGAAAACACTAAAACTACTACAAGTACATACCAATTTAGAAATGAAGTGCAAAATGTCCCACCACCACTGTTGCAGTCTTGTTGCTCTGTTGTAGTAGATATGTCCCACAAAATTGTTGTCCAAGTTGAACACAATGACGAACAACAAAATGCCCACTTGGAAGACCCATCACCACGATTGTGCATAAGAAGTTTTCTTTACGACGTTTTCACCACATGAAACATAACTTGCAATTTACAAACATCAAGGTGCCCATTACCAATCTATAAGACTTTGTAGCAAGGCCAATGTGGAGCAAACAGCATAGAGATACATAGAATTACGAAAAAATGGGTCTAAAAGAGTGAAAAGGGGGTAGAAGCTAGAATTTCTTGGATAAGGTTAAAAAAGTATGTGTCGCTAACTTAGAGAGGGGTGATTCTCTATTGACAATATTACATAAAATCTGCCTGATAACATTTCTGCTTGACGTTGACTGTAGGTTAACTAAATATAAGTCTTGTATAAATTTTAGATCCAAACAGATATATTTAGATCCAAACAGATATATCTGGGATAAAAAAGGAAAGGAAAAAAAAGAGAAAAAAACTAAAAACTAAAACAAAATACAAGTGGTAAATTGTGAATAATTAAAGATTAAGCTCTCATCACTCCGTAAACAGCCCCTTGCTTTGTCTTTTTTTATTTGTCCATTGAAAAACAGAAAAAAAAAATCCCTGGAGTACGAAAAAATTTAATGGCATTATTCAGTTCTAACTACAGTATTTATTTCTTCTGCGCTATGTATCAATGGTGCTTTGTAGACTTAGTTACTAATATGTTAGAGCTGACGTCCACTTACACTGTACGTGTAGAACTGGTAGAATTCCATGATTATAATTCAAACGTAAGAGACATGCCGGGCTCCAGTTCTAGCAGTGCTGTGTGGTTAGAATGTCTGTGGCTACGCGCAACGCTATTCAAACTATGTTGAATGAGTTGGCAGTTGAATACATACATGTACGGCACAAAATTTGATATTATTATTATTATTATTATCATTATTTATATTGCGCTTTTCCCATTAGGCCCAAAGCGCTACATATTTGGCCATCCTTCTTTACTAGGCAGCATCTATACAACGCGCCATAGAAAGGGCCCGAATAATGTTGAAAGTGTTGAAATGGCCATCACATCAGGTTTTCACCCTTCTCTTTTCGATGAAGTGTGTGGGTTCTTTTACATGCTGAGGTGTTTCTGTCTCAACACGGGACCTCCGGCTCTACGTCCTATCCGAGGGACGGGGTAATGGGGATAAAGTGCCTTACCCAAGGACACAACCGCCATGACGTGGGCTCGAACCACGGACCTTTAGGTCGGGAAGCCAAGCTGTTATCCACTACGCCACGACGCCTCCCCATGATATGTAGTAAGTAGTAGTAATCCAGGTTTTAAATCCGGTTTAGGTCCGACCTAAGCTATGGGGTGGCCTGGATTTCACCTCCGCACTAACACAGAAACCATCACCTTCCACGGGGGTCACCCCATTGAATCTGCCTTACCACTTTACTCCTAGGTATCGGCCTTCGCAAATGATTCCTGCCTCCTCAACCCAACCGGCTCCTACATCTCCTCCCACCACTTTCGACAATTGGTCTTCTGTCTATTTGTCTTTTCTTCGGCCGCCCGGAGTGGGTTGCCCCATTCGCCCCTCTGGCGCAGCCACCTCAAACTCCATAACAAAGCCGGCTCGCTTCTCAAAACATCCGAATCAAACATCTCCTCCATCAACACATGTCGCATACCAACGTACTAACTGCCGCTTCGCATGGCCTTCGCCATCTGATCCACAGTCTCTTCTAAACGCCAACATCTGCATCAAAACCGATCAGTCTTCTCCTGTCCATCAGATTCACACGCACACATGCGCTCTCAACCATTGGCTCTCCTTCAGTCCTTAGCTCAGAATCGTGCGCACATCTCACTCTTTCACGGATCAAACACCTTAGGTTTCACTCCGTACAAAATGCATCACACGATCTCGCAGCAACTGCTATATAAACTAATACTTTCAATCTATTCAGAGGCAAAATCTTTTGCACCATATTTAACTAACTGCTCCAACATATCCGCTAAACTTCACAGACCATCCAAATGATTGGCCCATTGCTGTCCACAGGCGTGCGCGCTGCACTCTCGACCACATTAATAATCTGACGATCCCACTCACAACTCCGCACGTTCACAATACCTAAGGATGGGGGGTGGTTACGATTACATGCCGCTTCGTTCCCGCGGCGTCAAGGTATGTAAATTCCATTCATCGTGGTTTTCACCTCCATCACACAACCTATTCACGGCATGTATCGCAGGTGTCCACACCGATCTGCTTCCTGGTCCTCTTTTCAACAGGGCAGTTTTCAACACACCACAATAATCTGCTTGGCCAGAACCTCCGGGGTCACTCTCTCGTTGCATGTTACCTTAGTGGCAGTATGCTGCCGGCATGAATACCTGGTTGCCCGGAGTTTTATACATTCCCATTCACTACACATCAAGTCAGTCGGGATTTCATAAATTTGCCTTTTCAATCGATATCTACTATCTTTCCAACCACAATGGTTTTAATTGTGATTTTATCTCATCATGACAAATTGGTGGGTAGGAGAGGAGATGGCATTGTTATTTCGTGTTTTTATCACTGCGCGCTGACACTGCGGTCTTAAAGACCCCTTACTCTTCTCTACACATTTTGTTGATTTTTTGATCTTGATATTCCTTACAGCTACTTACTGGCACGCCATAACAAATTTCTATTGCAGAGATACACTTAGTGATGGGCCAGATAGCATGAGATGCTCATTATCAATTTATATTTGGATTTATTTGCCATACAGTGCATCGACATAATTATCAACAGACACATATCAAGGAAATTAATTATTTCGTGTTAAAATAATGTGTTTTGGAAATAATGAAATAATGTATTAATGAATATTAGTTCCACTATTGCAGCTATTTTTGTTCTCTTTTCTTTTCAAAATAAAATATTCAGAACTTGGCCCGAACGTGTTCGACCCGCACATGTTGCTGCCTTGCCTTTTCAAAGCGTGAGGAGCTGTCCGCTTGGAAATGAAACAATCAAGATTGCATAGCACGCAGCAGCCCTGTGAAATGAAAATTCCATAATGAGAAAAGTTCAAACCTGCACCCATTATCACATACCAATCAGCTTGCTACAACAAGGAAAGCAATCAACGAGAAGTGAAACTGACCCAAAGATAAGAGACGGGCGAACATCTAATGGTCATACCTCCCTCTGAAGGTAGACACAGCAATAATTTTTACAAGTCCTGACACCAATGAACATACCTCCTGTGCGGCTGTCATTGTTTTCCTTCGTCATCAACCCCAATTTCAACTCCGACACGACCTCTGCCACAGATACCGGTCATTGTGCCAGCAACATTGCGCTCAAATTACCAAGGAACGCAATACTCAACTTCCGCCAGTCATGAACGAAAAGCAAATGTGATACGATTCTGAGCATCATCCATGAGTCAATTAGACCGAAAGTGAGGTAGAATTAGCTTAAACAATGAACATAACTGATGACTGCCAAGCAAAATTCTAGCAATCCTGGCATCGAGCATGCGGCATGCATATTACTGCATCATCTGCCCAATGCCGTTCCTGCCGCACCAATACAAGACCAATTCCGGCCAATCCGTCATTCTGAAAAATTTCACTAAAACCTCGCCACATCTCAGATCACGCGCGCCGTTGATCTATGAGAAGAGAGAAGAAAAAGGAATGTTTAAGCCTAACGCCTGGAAAATTACCTTGCCTAGCTCATAAAGACTGTTGATTACTACCTCATTAGCGGCAATGAATGGTTTCCACCAAAGAAGCCATGGCTGTCTGCATACAGCGATGGAATTAAGTGAACTGTTCATTGCCATGATGAAAGCAGTGGTGTGTTAGAGGATAAAATGCCCTATACTCCGCCAGAATCTAGACGCGAAGAAATTATGTTAATGGACCAGTCTCGTACATAGCATGGGTGGGACTTTGAAAAAAAATCACCAATACTTCAACGCCAGGTACAGCTGGAAATGTATGCTGCACGATGTACAAACTTGTGAGTTGTTGTGTTATGTTAAATGGACACCTTCTCCACCAGACAGTAACCGGATCGGATGATAGTACCTCGGCAGAAATTTTACCAGTACTTAGAGGTATTACTGGAAGATGCAGCAATCTAACCCATGAACTTGCTTACAAGGGTCAGTCTGAGACTGAGCGTTCACAGAAAGAAGCACGAAAGTGGTTCTGCTATTGGCAGAAAGGCAGTGGATGGCCCGTGTCTAGCCCGCCTCAAGTGTGATGGACAGTTTTGCCCGTCATCAATGATCCACTTGGACTGGCTATTCGGCCGGCAGGAAAGACAGTACGACGAGCATCTTGGTAGCTAGCAAGACATTTCTACGTGGAAAACATAAAAGCTGATCATAAATGGCAAATTTGACTGAAAGAGAATTAAAAACAATAATTCATTTGGCAAAAAAAATAAAATAAAATGCAATGAGCAAACATTCTGTGTGTTTTTCTCAATTTGCAGGATACAAATCGAAAAATTTGAGTGTGCAAAAATTAATAATTTTAATGTCGTGGTTAAAATAGCAGTCAAAAAGAATTACTCTGTACTTGAGTAACTGTACGAGTAATTTATTAAATGTCTACGTTATTAAGCCTTCAATGATAAGTAATGTAATTCATTCATTAATTTCACTTATTTATGTAATTTTGCAATGTTGATGAGACCAAGACTAAAATTTTTATATTGCAAAGCTACTTATTGTCCGCATCATATGCATTTGATTAAATGTAATCACAAACTGATGTGTTAAAATTGTAATCTTAAAGATGTTGGAAGTTCATCTCTTAAATTCCATTATATAAAAGCAAATAAGGATATGATGTTTATATTGTTTATCAGTGCAAATCCTAATAATTCATTGAGATCATATTTATATGATCAATCATGAATATGTTATAAGTTCATACCAAGTGTTTTTTTTATGTTTTATTTGGTATCAAATCATCTATACATTATGCATTACCAACATCTTAAGGTAATCCAGTCTTCACAGTATGAATTTATTTCATTCCTGACAAGTAAATGAAAATTTTATTGACAGTTATTAATCACAACATTTTCAAAAATGTAGATTTTGTTTCCAGTGATACTCCAATCATGCATAAGTGTTGTCAATTGCGAGAAACATGTTCAAGGTACACTGGTTGGAAGAGAATTATTTTCTTCACGCCCATTAAAACAAATTGATGTTTCATTTTGCTTTTGTGCTCAGTAAATCATGCGAGTAAATGTCGAACAGAGCTTACAATTCGCTTTGTAAATAGAGTAATGTAAATGAAAAAGCATGAAATGAAAAATGAATGAAATTCTGAGTATGTGTCACATCTCATGAATTTTTTTTTTCTTGTGGTGTGAGTGGTGTGTGTGTGTTGCTGGTTGTGTTGATGGGTGTGTGTTTGATGGGTGTGTGTTGTGATGGGTGTGTGTTTGATGGGTGTGTTGTTTCTTTGTGTGAGTTGTTCATGATCAATATCTTCCCCACAAGGATAGAAAATGGTGAAATGCGACACCAATAGCTAATTATGCAAAAACAGCAATGCATGCAAGTACATGTACATCACACACTACCCACACACATACAGCCACACTCGCAAATACCACACACATAGCACACACATACACGCACACGCACCATCGCACACCGCAACACATACAACACAGGGGTAATATCTCGAGTGGGACTGGGGTAGGGGTTGACAGGCGGGGACATCACTGTAATGCCCTCCCAAGATCCACAGGCTGTAAAAACACCACACTCTGCTTGCGACATTAAACGCGGTCCTGGATGTCCTTGAATATTTTTTTTTATCAGCTTTCATAATTCACTTTGAACCCCCCACCCCACCCCCATTCCAATACAGAAATTCAAGCAATTTTCATGAAAAACTGACACAACTGACATACCTGATCCAACATATGATTTTGTATGTGTGTTTGCTGTGGAAGGATTAAAGCAGAATGTACTCATTTCTGTCTAATCCAAATCACAAATACACCATCACATCTCATCAATACATACAGAAAACAAAAACACAATATGTAATGTACTATTTGAGCGATTTTTTTTTTAAATTATTCAGGTTTAAATGAAACCAAAATTAATTAATTTGGAAAGCAATGTTAAAGACAATCTGTTTGGTGTTCCAAAAAGGGGAATGTCAATGTAAAAAAACAACAACTAAAAAAGCAATTCTAAAAGAACTTGTATTGTGCACACGCTTTCTTGTTTGTACACAGACACACACCACCATTAATGTAAAATCTGCTTGACTTTATTAATTTCACAACAGGGCTCGACACTAGCGACTTGCCCGCTTGCCCCGGGCAAGTAAAATTTCATGGGCCGGGCAAGGTGAAGAGAAGCTGAAAGTGTTAAACTTTTATGCCTTGGGGCCCCGATTGGGCAGTAAAAATTTTGATCATGATTGCAAAACATTGTCTAAAAAATTTCCCCCCCCCCCCCCCAAAAAAAAAATGTCTAAAATTGTTGTTCAGTTAAAAATATCACTAAATTCAACCATACTTTTTTCATTGTAAGTTTAATTTAATGACTCTTCAACAACTTCATAAAATCACTAGCTTTTGAAACCCCTAGAATATAAGTAAATTCAAAAATAACAAATTTTTTATGGTTTTTGTTTATTGTTAGTTTCGGGCAAGGTAAATTTTCATTCGCGGCAAGTAAAAGTTCTGAAAGTTATGATTTCACTTGCCCAAAGGGCAAGCGAAGGAAAAAATTAGTGTGGAGCCCTGTCATACCCAATCTTGATACAATGCAGAAACCAATTCTTGTACAAAGCCTCATCAAAATGCTACTTTAACACTGACTAAATATAATACTTTAAGATTAGCAAACAACCTTAAAACCTGTTTTTTGAAAATTATCAGAGGGAGTTTCTTTAAAATTCAACATACAACTGAACCTGTATACAGCTATTCAATTGGCTAGTCCAATAGTATATGAAAGGATCCAACATGTTCTTTTGCAGAAATCAATTAATCATGAAATCCAAAGCATACATAGTTGATCTTAAATTATTCTAAATTGTTCACAGAGTCAGGACAAAATTATCGGTTTGGAACACATATCTCCCTCCCAGTTTACTAAGTGAGCACAAACTCTCATAGGCCATCATGCTGCCAGTTCCAAGGCTTTGTCAGTTTCGTCCTTCAACATTTGATCATCTTGATTGGTAGGCGTCCCCTGCAAAATTTTATATCTGTTCTTAGAAGATCCTATGACTGCTCTCGACGTGGATCGAATGATGACATCTGATCGATAATACGTTCCATTCAGACCTGGAAGTTCGATTTTTTTTCTTTGGCTGAAGGGTGGGGTATCACTAAATCCACCCCACAATCTGAACAGCAAAAAATCCTCTTGAAGGTGAATCCCCCGATGGGGGCCATATTTGGTCACTGCCAGCTGAATCTCCGACGGACTGAAGCCATTGACCGGACAAGTTTCAACATCTGACACCCCGACCTCCCCAGTGCTGTTGATATAAATGTATTGCAACAAGTGGATTGCAGCAATGAGACTTTATACTGTATATTGACTCTTATAGTTAAATAAATTGTTGTTGTCGGGCAAGTAGGTTTCCCGCATTGTCACATAATAAATTTCAATCTTATGATCCTGTCACAGCGTGATAGATGTACTTTAAATTCCGGTCGACCAGTGTCAAAGTAACCACATCCCTGTCGGCAATTTCAATCAAAAATTAAAGTTTCGCATCACGATGATATCAATCCATTTTCCGTAATATAGTCCTCTGACTGTTGTTTCACCATAAACAACCAGCGATGTCCGCTATAAAATAACAAATTTCGAATGATAATCAATACCGTACAAGATTCAGAAAAACTGTCAAACTGAAATCGAGACTGTCCTTGTTCTTCCTCCCACTTTGAGCAAGAAAGTTGAACGTCTGGAAGAAAGATTGCCCATTTTAGCCCTGTATAAAATACGAAGGCCTTGTATGGCATTTTGCTTAATGAACATGAACTTGACAGCAATGAACAGTTTTTGTACTTGTTACTTTTTAGTTCATCAAGTCCTGGTGTAGCATCATTTTTTTCTTCGCGAAGATTTTCATATCTTTTTCTTTTATGAAGAATTTTGAATGATTTTCTGATCATTTGGGTTTCATGCGTCTGTGTTGCCTTTTCTGGTGTTAGTTTGCAAAGACTGATCA